>MJUU01067277.1:85818-118751 GCA_002080025.1 Modiolus philippinarum | reverse complement strand
TTCCACCAAATTTGGTTTATAGGTAGCTTTTATGGTCCTGATTACAAAAATATGGCCAAAAATTTTTTTCGTCCGCCATTTTCAAAATGGCGTCTGTTTGAAATTTTGTTATCGCGATAACTCGCAAACGATAAAAAATTTATGAAAACGTTATATGGCAAAAATGTTCCTCTCATTGAGATCTACGTTTGATTCAATTGAAAGAAAACTCTGCAACGAACCGTTTTGGAGTTATAGCCCTTGACGCGTTTCCGTAAATTGGTTTTTTGCGAATAACTTTTAAACGCTTACATATAATAAAGTAAACATATATGTTTAAAGTGATCAGCATGAAAAGACCTTCAATTTGAGTACCAGGTTGAAGGTCATCGGTGACCTTTGACCTTGACCTTTGACCTTGTTAGCATATAACCTCGGAAACCTTAATAGATGGGTAAAAAATTATATCAGCAAAAATGTTCATCATGTCAAGGGCTACATTTCTTTCATTTGGACCGAAGCTCTCCGATGACTCCCCAAATAGTTATTGCCCTTGACGCGTTTCGGAAATAGGTTTTTTGCGTATAACTTTTAAACATTTACAGATAGTATGGTCATGTAACATATCAAATTAATCAGCAAGAAGCGACCTTCAATTTGATCCCAAGGTCAAAGGTCATAAAGGTCATCGGTCAAGGTCATAGCCAATTTTTTGTTCTTTTTTATCGTAAAATCTTTACAACGATTAGAAATGGCTACTCTGATATATTGGAGACAATGTGTGTCTCATCAAGATGATTTAAAACATGTAACGTCACAAAACATAACATAAAACATAACATTGACTGGGAAAGACCTTGCAATTGTTCTCTGAACAATTGTCCTTTTAATTCTGACTGTTTTTGCATTGTTACGGGTCAGTATAGATCATTCTATTATTAAGGTCTTTCCCACTACAGTGGAAAGACCTTATTGTATTTCTTATGATTATTAAGGGCTTTCCCTTTCAGAAGGAAAGCCCTTACTGTATTTCTTCTGATTATTATTATTACTCTTTTTCTTTTCCGCCACTTTTCAAAATACTTTCTCCTAAACAGTTCGCAACATATTATTTTAAAGTTTCATACCATGGACCGGTCATAGATGGACTTTCTAAAATTGAGGGCCTGAGATAAAATATTGTTCTATTACGGAGTTACCTCCCATTTTACCAAAAACCTTGTTATCAAGTCATCTCAGAAACCATAAAAGAAAGCTGATCAAATGTCATGGAGAAAATGTTCAGTGTCGCTAGACGCAACTTCAATACGTTTGGACCGAAAGAATTTGGGGACTTTTTCTGTGAGTTATTTCCCCTGAAAAATTGACAGATTAGGAAAAAAAAAATTCTCGGAAACCGTAAGTCGTAGATACCTGGGACGTTCACTAAAAGATTTAGGAGTACTATAGTACATATGAATATACTAAGGTCAAAGGTCACCGGTGAACTTGAATGACCTTGTACTGTGACCATGAGACTTTCAAAAAGCCTATCTCGAAAACAATAACAGATAGCTGATAACATGTAATGGAAAAAAGGTGCGTCTTTGTAAGGTCTACATTTGGTATATAGGGTCCAAAATTATTGGACCACCCATTATGGACCTAGAGCCCAAAAACCATTTTTGGGGTCTGAAAAGACAGTTTTTTACTTATATTTCAAAAACTGTTAGAGATAGAAACTTTGAATATCAATAATGTTTGTAATAATTTTGCCTATAAAACTGGATCAAGGTCAGAGGTCAAGGTCCTTAGCAACGACTCAAAATCCTTAGCAGCCATATCTTTTTGAACGTAGATGATTGTGTTTATTATAGAAATGATTTTTAATTGACATTTATCTCCATAGCAACCAGTCTCATTCCCTAGCATTCAGTTTAACGGACTCCTTACGAATTGTATCTTTATGCGGACTTTATTAATGTTGGATGTGTACTTCTTGTTGTTCGGACTTTCTCCGGGGACATTTATGTCGTATGGACACATGCTCTTTTAATGTGATGTGACAGAGTTAAATTCTCCCTCTTCTTCTCTTTTTTGCTACTGCTCTTTGAACTAAAAATGATATTACATTAACAAAATGAACTTTATTTTAAAAATTGTTACTAGTTGTGATTAATTGTAAATTGTTTAAACCCATAAACGAGGATAATTAGAAGAGGCTTTCATATCTCAAATGGTGTTTGAAACAAAATTTACATTAGGGACAGAGAAGTAATAAATATGTTGTAGGTTTTGTTGTGAATAATGTGTGTTGATCTATTAGTTCTTGCATAATATTGCAAAACCATGAACATGACATTTCTATGTGTTCTGAAATGACTTGAGATATAAATAATGTTTAGTAATTTCAGTCAATAAGTAATTGCTTTATGTAATTTATAAATTCTAGAATCATATTCCTGTACCTTTAATGTGACACTTTTATCTTCATTGTAATGATTCCTTCATGATTTTTCAGTTAATATTTGTAGTATGATAATTTTAATTGTTATGTACTGAAACGTAAATGCATGCAAGTAAAAAGATCTAAAGTTATTGATGAAGATGACATTTGTTTGTAAATTTAAAACAATGTATACATGTTTTTAATTGACATTTTTCTCCATAGCAACCAGTCTAATTCCCTAGCAACTATTTTTACGGACTCCTTCGACAAGGGAAAGCCCTGCATTTGTTCACTGAACAAATGTTGAATATATTTATTATTCTTTTTTTCCCCTCTGCCATCAATGTTGTCGAACTGCTTTGACCAATCATAACCAAACTTGGTACACTTAACAAGCATTGGCCGGGCTCGACTCAGGTCACCCTGTGAACCGATTCTATTTTTAGTAACAGAGTTATCTCCCCGAATACGGTTTATCTTGTTATCAGATCTCCTCCTAAACCGTAACCGATATCAAAAATCTGAGTTGAGGAAAATGTTGCATTTATCCTCAGAATAATTTATCATGCAAAAAAAAATTTTTGGGTCGCGACCCCGGTTGCGCGTTTTTGCCCCCTAAATATGCAAATTTTTCAAAGTTGTCGGATTTTGATGAAATTTGGTTTCCAGGTAGCTCTGATGACCCTGATTACAAAAAAGGGGTCAAAAAAAATTTCGGCCGCCATTTTCAAAATGGCCGCCATTCGAAATTTTGTTCTCGCTATATCTCGGAAACGATAAAAAATATTGCAAAAATGTTCTTCTCATTGAGATCTACATTTGATTCCATTGAACAAAAACTCTGCGACAAACCGGTTTTGAGTTATTGCCCTTGACGCGTTTCGGTAAATCGGTTTTTTGCGAATAACTTTTAAACGCTTACAGATAATATAGTAAACATATATGTTTAAAGTGATCAGTATGAAAAGACCTTCAATTTGAGTACCAAGTTGAAGGTCATCGGTGACCTTTGACCTTGACCTTTGACCTCGTTAGCATATAAACTCGGAAACCGTAATAGATGACTGAAAAATTGTATCAGCAAAAATGTTCAACATGTCAAGGGCTACATTTGTTTCATTTGGACCGAAGCTCTAAGTTGACTCTCCAAAGATTTATTGCCCTTGACGTTTTTCGGAAAGTGGTTTTTTGGGTATAGCTTTTAAACCTTTACAGATAGTATGGTCATGTGACCTATCAAATAAATCAGTAAGAAGAGACCTTCAATTTGAGCCCAAGGTCAAAGGTCATCAAGGTCACTGGTCAAGGTCATAGCCAATTTTCAGGGGTTTTTATCGTAAAATCTTTAAAACGAATAGAAATGGTTACTCTAATATATTGGAGACAATGTCAGTCTAATTATTATAATAAATTCGTCAGAAAGGGTAAGGTTTAATAACGATCAAGCATATACAAAATTACAGCTTACAGAATTAATACGGTGTACTTAGATAAGAATATTTTTTGACATCTAAGAAATGAGATTACTATTTGTACATGTTAATGTATGAACTAAGATAAAATGATTCATTTTAATTTTTTTTTGCATACAGAACAACCGGCCAGGTGATGCATACAAAAATTAAACAGTTATTTTTTTGCAGAAGAAATCAACTTGTAATTTCTGCCATCATGTATGTTGATTAATAATGCCCTCTCAAAAACCTCCTAGTATATCATTTACTTTTTTAATGAAATTCCGTATAATTTTAACGTTTACATAAGAGGAAAAAAATAAGAAAATTCTCCTACCTGTTCCTTTTTATGAATAATACCGGGAAGGTGTATATTTACCTATATAAAAATATTCAATGACGTAATTGATAAGATACCAACAACAATACATTGTAATTGTAATTTATATATTTAAGTATATAACGAAAGTACTAATGCATACTATATTTAACATGACGATTTTACACCTTTTAAAACCAAACTCGTTTCATACCAATCATTAAGATATAGGATTAAGGTAAGTCAGTTTTTATTTAATAAAAAGTTGAACAAAAATCGTCCCGATATAGGTTTAAAATTCAAGATTTTGGTTGCACTGAATTGAAATCTATTTTTATCGAGATGTTAAGATTAAAACTACTCTGCTTAGTTTTTGTAAGCATTACAAGGAGAAAACTGCTTAATAATACATCTACAAATCTGAATCTGAACTTATGCAGATTTTGAAAAGGTAAGCAGTGTCAAAAGTTGCAAATTGTTGCAGAAATGTCACGAAAAATGGCGAATATTAGTCACACCTATCCATTCAAAATTTGTCTTGATCACAAATGCTAATGTCTAACACTTAAATGAAATTAAGCATACGAAAAAGACACATTCCATGTTTTTAGAGTGAAAACATGTTGTTCTGTACTTGCTTATGAATAAAATGTTTTGATTTTTTGATCTTGAAAAAGAAATTACACATATTCCCTATTTTCCGATGGTACAGACGGCAATTCGAAATGTACTTAAGGGGGTTCGCTACTCCATAAGAAAATAAATATGATTTCAAATAAATGTGATTCTTTTTTTGTTAGAAAATTAAAAAAGAAATAATTTTATGAAAAAATTGATAGGTTGATGATTTCTTTTTTGAGTTATAAGTGATTCAAAATTTGGCAGCAAACTGAATCCCTCGGATTTTCCATAGGATTAACATTAGCAAGGTGTGACCACGAATGTGTGTACATGTGACAGAATAGATAAAATTTAATGAAGTTTTTACAAAATGTGCATAAAGATGTATAAAAATGAAATTATGGGAAAAATTAAGGGGTTCCATGGGCAAAAAATTATAATACTTTTAATGAACAAGAACGTCGTTCATTCTTAAAACTCAAATTTACAAACAAAGGCTTAGGTGCCATCAATCTTGGCAATATTCTTCATAATAAACAGGTTACTGCTAAGATACCACCATATTTTAAAGACCAAACAGTTCCTCTTATATCTTATACATATACAAAACCAATTGCAACTAACATCTTCAATCACAAACGGGTATTGCGGGATGTCCAAATTGATGACTTCAAATCAAAACCACCTGATTGTTCTTGTCTCTCTTTCCCATTTAGATACGCTCCTGCTGGTCACGTTATTGCAGGGGACCTCAGCATAGTAAACAATGAGAAACTACTCGATCTCTTCACAAAAGGTCGGAAATATCGTGAACCCCAACCCATCAATTGGAAACATAACTTTAAAATATTGATGGACGCCGTTGAGGAATACGCCAAACAATGGGCTAAGAGAGAGAAGGAAAAAGTTGAAACACTGTCCGACTGGATCAGGTTCATAAAGTCATTGATTTTGTACCTCGAATGAGGCGCCTAAGGACAACCTTGAGCCCAAATTTAAAAAGCATATTCGATGATCCCGAGGTAGAAAAAACATTGTCCTTCCTCCATGACAATTATGTCATCGTACCAGCTGACAAGGCCCAAAACAACATCACATTTATCTGCAAACAACATTACATTGACTGCTTAATGAAGGAGATGGGCATTGACAATTCATTTGGTAACCACACATACAAACTCTCCACCATACCAAGGGAGGACATACTAAACAATCACAAATCAGTATTGTCTTCCTTCGGTATCAGTTTGAGTGAAGAGAACAACAACCTGCCTTGTATCTACTGGGTACCTAAATTATATAAATGCCCTTGCAAACAGATACATTGCTGGGTCTTCCAAATGCACAACAAAACCTCTTTCTAAGCTCCTTGTTTCATTACTTACTGCAGTCAAAGATGGCCTCAAGATATATAGTGATAAAGTATACTCAACAAGTGGAATGAATCAGATGTGGATTCTCAAAAACTCAAAAGATTTATTGGAATATCTATCTTCAACTGAATTCAACCACTGCAACAGTGTCAGAACATTTGATTTTTCTACTCTCTATACTACTCTCCCACACGATAAGCTTAAGTCAGTTCTCCGGGATTTAATACAACAGTCTTTCTGTAATAAAAAGGGTGAAAGAATATATTCATTTTTAGTGATAGGTAAAGATGGGGCATATTTTGTTAAACATCACACGGATTCACACAAAAAGTATACAGAGGAGGATGTCTTTGCAATGCTGATTTCATGATTGATAACATATTTGAAGAATTTGGAGGACAAGTTTTCAAGCAGACAGTAGGGATACCAATGCGGACTAATTGTGCGCCACTTTTAGCAGATTTGTTTCTTTATTCGTATGAAGCCAGGTTCATACAAGTGCTAGTTCAGAAAAAAAAAGACAATAAGCTAGCCAAATCCTTTAATTCAGTTTCCCTTATATAGATGATATTCTTTCATTGAACAATCCTCAGTTTAAGGATAACCTTCATCTAATATACCCAAATGAACTAGAAATTAGAGACCGCTGATACACCATCATCAGCATCATACCTGGACCAATCCCTCTACATTAAAAACTCTGGACGTCTGAAAACAAAACTTTACGACAAGCGTGATGATGTCGACTTTCCAATAGTGAACTTCCCGTTTTTGAGCAGTAATATTCCCACTTCTCCGGCATATGGCGTGTACATTTCACAACTCATTCGCTATTGCCGTGCCTGTACTTTGCACAACGATTTTGTCAACAAAGCGAAATTACTGCCTCAAAAACTTATACATCAAGGGTATGTTCAGCCACTGTTGCAATTGTCACTACAGAAGTTTAACGGTCGTCACCACGATTTGACAGACCATTACAATGTTTCGGTTTCACAAATGAGAACAGATATCTTTGGGTAGATCCAGAGTTTGCTACCGGACTGACTAACTCCGACTGTGACAAAACCGGACTTTTCACTGGCAGTGTGACGGGTGCCACGCGTGGAGCAGATAATGCTCACCCTTCCGGAGCACCTGATGATACCTCAGTTTTTATAGGGGTTCACACTGATAGTGCTTTAGTTTTGTGACGTTCTTGTTCTTTTTTGTTTATTTGTTATGTCTTTGTCATACTGTCTCAATTCGTTTTGCTGTGAATTGCCGTGATTTTGGATTTATGATTTTAGAATTTCCCCTTTCCTCGTTCTTGCTTCGGTATTCGTTTGCCGATGTATTTAAAAAGATAAAACCAGATAATTCCGAAAAACTGACAGAAATCCCAAAACATGCGGAGCAAAACGTTTAACGCACCCTTATAATTCTATGCTTCACTGGGCTTTTTATATGTCAGATTCAAATACCAATGAAAGTTCTTCGAAACATTTAACTCACGTTGTCTCGAACTAGCTAAAGTCGACATTTCGGTTATGTCGAAATAATTCAAAAGATTCCTTCATTTCTTGTGCTTGCATTGAAAGACAATTAATACTAGCTTTTATTATCGTTGTTCGTCGACAATTGTTAGTTAAACTTTATATAATTCTTTTGACTTCGTATTCAATTAATGTTGTTAGTTTGTATTATTGTTGTTCGTTTCGTTTTGATATATAATTTGTCCTTTCCCTACCCATACTCTTTCAATTAAACTATACGCATTGTATTTTGTAATATACAGGTAACATTCGTCACTTCGTTAAATACTTACTTTTGAAAATTCAAAAGTATTTTTTAAAGACGTATGACGTCATTTATTGATCAGCAAAGTACTTTTATGCTTTATGAATCATTTGAAAAGATACTCGAATGATAAAATATGAGTAGCACAATAGTCTTCTCAACGGCAAATAAAGAAAAAAAACCTTTTGAATATATATAACGTTTCATTGTAAATTGAATACATTCCGAAAATAAACTATTGCAATTTATGTAAAAGACATCGGTCCCTAAACGAAATGAACATTTTTTCAGTGCAATTATAAATATTAAAAAACACAAAATAAAAATTACCTAGTATTTACAATCACTTGCATTCTACAGGTAAGGTATATTAGGGAATACATCCTATTTATACCATATTCATTTCTTATTAAGCTGAAAACTACTCGAATTTTGTATAAAACTCTAAATTAGGTAATTGATGTATAGTGCTTCATAGTCGTCATTATAGACCTACGTAAAATATTAAATACTCCTTTTGATATGTAATTGAAAACCATCCAATTATCCCCCAAAAAGTAGAGCAAATATACCAGGAATCATAAAAACCATCAATTTTCAGAAATTATATAATTTATTCAAAGACATTTATTTATTCAAATTTTAAACATGCACGCATTAGGGTTGTGACAATAAAAATCAATAGGCAATAAACAAATACAAATACCATTTTTCATAATTGTTATAATTTGATTGAGCACTCAAAAAATATCTGAGATGTGTCCTTGATAAACATTCAAAGATTCACACATACATGGCAAATAATGTCAAAGATTCAAGCAACACATAATAATTTTCTTGTATACCTTGGTACGTAAACGAATGAAAAATCCACATGCAGAAAGTAAATTTACAGGGTTGATGCCACTACTGGTGGACAGTTAGTATCCGATGATATTCATCAACCCAGTAGTTCAGTACTTCGGTGCTGGCGGGAGGCGAATTTTTTTTTTTGGAAACTTACAATGACTAAATTAGAAAATTTTGTTTTTAACTTAATAGAATCTCCCTCATGCAAAGCTCTCTCCTGACCTGCTTATGACTTGATATTGACATTATTGTTATCTATCAATTTTCATATCTCTTTCGATTTCTTAATTTCCAATGTTTTTTTTTTTTAATTCTTTTCTGCATTGAAGAGACATAAGTCGTCGAAATGGCCCTATGCAGGAAGAAAATTGACAGTTTCTTTGGTATTTTGTTATTCGTCAACTTTAGTCTCTTCTCTGTATGTCGAATCAAACGTTTGGAAAACCATCAACAGAAAGATATACAAACTGATAATGTGTTCATAGGGATGATTAAAAAAATTACTAAAGGAATATAAACGAATTTTGGAATTTTTGGAATTACAAAATCATATAGATTAGTGGACAGTATGTAAGGTCTTAAATTTTTACTGCAGATAAGATTATAAGTTTTGTAACAACGACAGTAGAACACCGAAGGCATTAAAAAATCGAAGTCCAAAGACATGACGAAAACAGGACACAGAAAAATAAGTATTTCTCTAAACAAAACATTTTCCAATATTTGTTTAGCTATTTCTTCATTTAACCTTTGATACACCCACCAATAAATGATTTGTAAAAATTCAAGTCTCGTGCACCACCACTGAGTTAACGGATTACCAAAAATATAAGTATTTATTATTAGTTTTTAGTGGTTTCATGGAAAAGTATCACTAGCTCTATAAAAACAGACACAGACACCAACATTATTGTCGCTAATGAGGAATGTAATATAAAGTGCAAAAATAAAAGTTTAGAAATACTTGATTTTTAGAAATGAGGGATTTTAAGGCACTCAAGTAATTTGTGACACGTTTAAAACAGGTATCTTGTAGTCTTTTTGCAATAACATTAGTTATAAAAGAAAGGTCTTTCAGACGAAATTTAGTGCAATATAAGAACTTCTCCTTGCTTATTATGCGAAAGATATTAAATTAACTGTATGCCACTTAGTCCCTCCTAGCTGCTAACAGTTGGGTAACAAGATAACCCCTAAACACAACAAATGTTAAATATTAAAAGACTTAAACTTTTGAATTGAAAAAAAAAGACAAAATTTAAAATGATTGAAAAAAAAACATTACAGGCAGTTGGTTCAAACTATAATGATTAATTTCATTTCTTTTTGCCTGTGATCACTTTTGTCTTTTAATCAAGCCTAATAATTTGTTTGATTCGAACCCATTCAGTCAGGGCTGTTAGGGTTAAGAGTCTAGCACGCTAGCCATTACTCCATCGAAGCTTTGTCCAAATTTTGGTGAATTATTAAACGTGACATTACGTGTCGAAATAAATTTATTGCTCCCTTTATATAGATTTTTTCTTTTTGTTCTCACATATCTTTATAATCCCACCGTAGACGTCTGCATATATTAAACTTCTGCATATGGCCATTTTGACACCTTATGTCTCTTCGGTGGAGTTTAAATCTAAACATTTGGTAGACCATTAACTCAAAGATGTTTAAAACCTGATTTACAACAAATAACCTGATGTGATCTTAACGAAAAGCCAAAACAGTGAAGGACAGAGCTCTGCATGAGGGAGATCCTCCTTAAATTTCAACACGATTTTTTTTTTAGATTTTGCAAGTTTTCAAATAATAATGAAAGTTCTTTCGGGTCAGTGCCGAAGTACTGACTACTGGGTTAGTGAATAACCTCTAGGACTAAAAGTCCAGTAGCAGCGGCATTGAACCAGTGGTAACAATAAAAAAAAAATACCGAAGCTTTTGTAAATTAAGCTTCTGCATATGGCCAAGTGAGTTAGAGTTTCAGGATATAATATTATCGAGATCATCTTTCCACTGAGGAATTTCACCATTACAATTTTACTGGCAAGCAAAACTGCGCTGCAAATAAGGACCATTTCTATGAATTATGGCATTTGAATGCTCCATTACCCATTACAACCAATTTTATACCTTGTTTAAAAAAATGGACAGGGGTTAGGTTACCTAAGTAGTACAAACTGCTCTTAAATCAAATACAATAATCAAGAAAAACTACTATTTTCTTAAAATACACACGAAACAGTGATATTTTTAAAAACCACGCGAACTGATGTTTATGAATAAAAGTATTCCAAAATTACTTGTAGATCATCTGAAAAATTGCATCATCCTTTTGACAACTAAAGTATACTTCCGATGAAGGCTTTGGACATTAAAATATGAAAAACAGGAGAAAGAGCCTAGGAGAACTTATTACTTATTATATACATGTATATACTTTTTTGTCCAAAATTGTAAGAGAGTAAAACCAAAGAAACGAAAACGCCTTATGTGGAACACTATTGTAGATTTTGTCCCGTTTGTGTAAGAGTGAAAATCTATTTCTTCGATGCGGAACCTTTGAAATACATTACTATCAACAGGACATTGAAAATTACACGCAGAACAAATCACAAATATGACAAAAAAATCAAGCACTATATGTTAATTTTGAAAACGAAATATTATATCGTTCAAACTGGGCAGCGTTTAAACTTCTTTTCATAAAATGCAATAAAAGGTTTCAAATTTCATGCCTTAAATTCTATCATATGAATCACTTTATTTCATTGAAGGATAAAGTCTTTCAAATTGAGGTCTTCGCATCCAAAATTTTCAATAAACAAAGTAAAATTTGTCCCTCTTTACCTATTTTCAGTATGGTAAACCCATGTTAAAGTATTTATTAAATATGGGATTTAAATTTTTATTTTACCAGAAAATGCTGAGATTGCGATTTTATCTCACGGTGAGTCGCCTTGTTCAACCAGGCAGCAGTCAATACGTGCATGTTTTTTATGATTTTTTTTAAAAAATTTTTTAAGTTCGGATATGGTTTTCATGATTTTTTTGTTAAGTTCTGGTATGGATTTTAAGGGAAGTGCACTGCTGAGTTTATAATAAAAAAGTTCATACATGTAATACGAAATTACCAAAAGAAAGTAATAAACATAGTGGTCATAATTCATAGTCAAGGTAATCAAATGATATTGGGAAGTAACTATAAATTTCGGTTAATTGATAAACTTCCATTGTTTATGCTAGGTTAACACTGCCGATCAGATCAACTCGATCAACTCTACCATGCTGTTTTTATCCCGATCATTGTCATAGAATTTATTGATTGACCTAGTTCACGACGTCCACTCGACCTTTACCCGATTGAACACGACTATCACTCGACCATTCTCAGTTTCTTTACGATTCGCGTACGACGTATGCTCGACCTCTTATTGGACCAACCTGACTTTGTCAGATTGAGCCAGATCTTAACTCGATTTGTGCTTAATTAACTAGACCTGGTCGTGAGAAGATCGGGAAATTATCGACTTTTGTTCTTTTCGTAAGTTTGTATATATATGGGAATAAAATGTTAAATTGAGGAAACAGTTCATTATGGTGGTAGAGCGGCAAAATTTGGCCCATGTGGCTGATGCTTAAAAGAAAGGATGATTACTGTGATAGATCTAGAGTAGCAGAGAAGGCGGATCTGATACAGATAGCGCATAGCTTGGGTTAGACAATATCAAATGGTTCAAAGTCATCATTATAGAGAAATGAATGTTTGCCTTAACATACTAGCAGGTCATCTTCCTCATCTTGCGTCAGAATGCAACTGTGTGATTTTCCCATCATTGCATGTAGGACTAATTTGATACATAAAACAAAAGACATGTCACCACATGATATCGATGGTAACTTTATTTACAGTAGTTTCCATGCATAGTTTTAAAGCGGCTTTCTGTAGGAAAAATCCGGTTTTTAGAAAGTGAAAAATTCGAGCGACTGCCATTGGGTACATTATTGGTCCAGTGCAAATCTCATTTTTTTTTCATCTTCTAGTACATTTAACAAATGTTCAAAACCGTGTTCATTTTTCTTATGTTATTTTGCTTAAATTACATCTTTTGATAAGAGCACCAACGTGCTTGGAAGAAGCAATATTTTATTCTTGAATTCATTTATTTAGCGAATCTACTTCTGGAGTGTGTATATTGGGTACATCGTGGATTTATTTCAAATTCTGTCACCATAGCTGGTCGATTGAATTTAAGCCCTCTGTTCAGCATGCAAAATCTGATATTTTGTTCTACAATCAAGGTTGAGTATTTGCCATTATTTTGTGTCCGTTGTCTATGAACTTTTCATTCAAATATCTTCTCCAAAGAGGCCGCCGAGTCACGATAGACATCAGTTGGTTCAATGTAAAAAAAAAGTCATGTCCGCTTCTAATCAACCGGGAATATAGTTTTAAAATGGACAGCTAAGCTGACATTGTACCCGAAGGATCTTCTCTAATTTCATTGAACCATTTTCAGCCAAAATTTGTCCTTGCATGTTCCCCTTTATAAAATAGTGTGTATCTTGTCTGCATGCAAGATGGCCGACAACGAGAACATAATTTAACATTCAACCCTCCTTGAATATCCATTCAAAGATCTTCTACTCTGAAACTTCTTTGCCTATTCGCCAATATTGAAAGCTAGTCCTTGGCTTGTCCCCACTTGACATAGTATCCGGCAGATTCTCATCATATAAAAGATGATCATCAGCCAAACTTGATCACAATATTCATTGGATAGCTCCTTCTCAAAGCGAAGTATGGGCCCAGTGAGACATCGATGCTCTTGAAGCCTCGTGTGCTTTTATGAAAAGATGGCATGCTGTCGTGTTAATTCGAGTAAAGGTCTTGATTGGTCGAGTAAAAGTCGGATACAGGTCGGGAAAAACTCGGGTTATGGTGGGGAAGATCTTGTATATGGTAGGTTTACATCGCCGATCAAAGCAACTCGACCGAACTCGATCTATGAATATTCATGAATATTCATTGATCTGGACACTGATCTTGAATGCTCGTGTTCGGTCTACTAACCACATCGGGACGATCTTACTGACTCTGCTGAACTCGAGCTGTCTTCTCGAATATTTTTGACGTGTCAAAAAATATCGTGAAGAGGTCGTGTGCATTATATGTCGAGAACAGGTCGGGAATCAATCGGGGTGTGATCGAGGTAGTCGTGCAGAGGTCGAAAAGGGATCGGCCTTGATCGAGTTTCAAAATTTTAGCCGATCATGCCGATTTCTACCCGACTTAAACTCATTCGCTTCTCGATTTATGCCGAGTTGCTTCCAGATCAACTCGATTAGTGTTCGAGTATTACTCGACTAACACGATTCTTTCTTTTTTTCTATACAAGATCTTCCCGACCATGACCCGATTTTTTCCCGACCTATATCCGACTTTTACTCGACCACTCAAGACCTTTACTCAATTTAACACGACAGCATGTCATCTTTTCAAAATAGCACAACATGAGGCTTTCAAAAGCCTCAGTGTCTCACTAGGGCCTCACTTCAGTTTTTAAATCAGTCATCCAACTGACTCCGACGACTATTGTGATCAAGTTTGGCTGATGATCATCTTTGATATGAGAACCTGTCGGATACTATCTCAAGTGGGGACCAGACAAGGACTATTGTTTTCAATTTTGGCAAATTGGCAAAGTAGTTTCAGAGTAGAAGATATTTGAATGCATATCTAAATAGGGTCGAATAAAAAATGATGTTCCCCGTTGTCGGCCATCTTGGATTGCATTCAGACAAAATAGATTCTATTTTGAAAGTGGAACATCTAAGGACTTTTTGACCAATTTTGGCTGCAGTTGGGCCAGTGGAAATCCTTCTGGTAAAATGATTAGCTCTGTCCCCCTTTGGTGGTCATCTTGTATTAGAAGATATGACAGACGCTATTTTGAAAAGGGACCATCACTTTGCAATCGTAACAAGTTTGGTCTAATTGGCTTAGGGATTTCAGAGGCAACGTTTAAATCCAATTTAAAACTATATTCCCAGTTGGCAGTTATATTTGATTAGAAGTCGACTTGACGTTTTTTTTCACATAGAACCAATCGAGGTCTATCATGACTCTGCGGTTTCTGGGTTGAATATATTTGAATGCAAAGTTTATGGACAACGGACCTAAAATAATGGCAAAAGCTCAACCTGGCTATATCAGGATTGTAGAAAAGAATATCAGATTGTGCATGCTACTAGTAGAATTAAAGGATGACGTGCAGAGGGTTAAGTTCAATGGACTAGCTATGCTGAAAGAAATTGAAATTGAATCCAAGATGTATCCAATATAGGCACTCAAGAAACAGATTCACTAAATACACGAATTCAAAAATAAAATATTGATTCTTCCAGGCAGGTTGGTACCCTTCATAGTATCACAATATATGATTCAAGCTAAATGACATCAGAAATATGTCATTTTGAACATTTGTAACTTATACTAGAAGAAAAAAAACTTTTAAATTTGCACCTGGGCAAATGATGTACCCCATGGACAGCCGCTTGCTGTTTTTACTTTCTAAAAGCCGTATTTTTCTACAGAAAGCAGGTTTAAAGCTATACACGGAAACTACTGTAAATCTAGTTACGACCGATATCATTTGATAATATGTCTTATGTTTTATGTATCAGAGTAGTCCTACATGTAATGACAGGAAAATAACACATTCGTATTCTGACGCATGTTGAGGAGGATGACCTGCTAGTATGTTAAATCGAACTTTCATTCCTCTATAATGATGACTTTGAAGCATTTGCTATTTCTAGCCTAAACTACACACCTTCTGTCTCAGATCCGCTTTCTCTGCTACTCTAGATCTAAGACAGTTACCATCTTTTCTTTGAAGCATCAGCCACATGGGCCATGGGCCACAAATTTTGCTGTTCTACCACCATGCTGAACTGTTCCATGAATTTTCACATTTTATCCCCATATATACAAACGTACCAACAGGACAAACCTCGAGCACACTCGACCATTTCACGATCTTCTCCCGACCAAGTCTAGTTAATAAAACACAAATCGGGCTATGATCTGGCTCAATCTGAAAAAGTCTGGTCGGTCGAATGAGGGTCGAGCAAAAGTCGTACAAAAATCGTAAAGAGATCGAGAATGGTCGAGTGTTAGTCGTGTTAAATCGGGTAAAAGTCGAGCCGAAGTCGTGAGCAAGCACGATCAATGAATTTAATGCTAGGTTTTAACCGCCGATCAGACCAACTCGATCAACTCGACCATGCTGTTTTTCCCGATCAACGTCATAAAATTCAATGATCGAGCTAGCTCACGACATCCACTCGACCTTTACCCGATTTAACACGACTTACGCTCGTTCATTCTCGATCTCTTTACGATTGACGTACGACTTATGCTCGAACATCATTCGACCAACCAGACTTTGACAAATTGATCCAGATTATAGCCCAATTTGTGTTTGATTAACTAGATCTGGTCGGGAGAAGATTGTGAAATGGTCGAGTGTGCTCGAGTTTGTCCTGTTAGTACGTTTGTACTTGTGGGGGTAAAATGAATAGTTCAGCATGGTACTAGAGCAGCAAAATTTGTGGCCCATGTGGCTGATGATTCAAGGAAAAGACTATACCTGTGATAGATCTAGAGTAGCAGAGAAGGCGGGTCTGACACAGAAGGCGCGTAGTTTGGGTTATACAATAGCAAATGCTTCAAAGTCATCATTACAGAGGCATGAATGTTCGCTTTAACATACCAGCAGGCCATCATCCTCAACATGCGACAGAATGTCACTGTGCGTTTTTCCTATCATTACATGTAGGACTAATCTGGTACATAAAACAGAAGACATATCATCAGATGATATCTTTGGTAATCAGTTTAACAGTAGTTTCCATGTATAGCGTTAAACCTGCTTTTGGCAGAAAAAAAAAATTTAAGAGAATTTTTTATCTTCTAGTACATGTTACCAATGTTCAAAATCGCATTTTTCTGATGTAATTTAGCTTGAATCATATCTTCTGACAACAGTACAAACCTGCTCGGAAGAAACAATATTTTATTCTTGAATTCATGTATTTAGTGAATCTGTTTCTGGAGTGTGTATATATATTGGGTACATCTTGGTTTCAATTTCAAATTCTGTCAGCATAGCTATAGTCGATTGAATTTAAGCCCTCTGCATGCCATCCTCTAATTATACTAGTTCCACATGTAGCATGCACACTCTAATATTCTTTTCTGCAATCCTGATAAAGCGAGATTGAGATTTTTCCATTATTTTGTGTCCGTTGTGCATCAACTTTGCATTCAAATATATTCTACCCAGAAACCGCCGACCCCTAAAAGACCTCGATTGGTTCAATGTGAAAAAAACCGTCATGTCCGCTTCTAATCAAATACAACCGCATCATGCGCACACTGGGAATTTTCTAGTATTTTTAAATTGGATCTTATGTGAACACTCATTCAAACGTTACCCCTGAAACCAATTAGACCAAACTTGTTACGATTGCCAAATGATAGTCTCTTTTCAAAATAGGATTTTCACTGGACCAATTGCAGCCAAAATTGGTCAAAATAGTCCTTGAATGTTCCAATTTCAAAATATTATCTATCTTGTCTGCATGAAATCTAAGAATGCCCACAACGGGGGACATAATTTAATATTCCACCCACCTTAGATATCAATTCAAATACTTTCTACTCTGAGACTTCTTTGCCAATTGGCCAAAATTGAAAACGAAGAGCCCTTGGCTGGTCCCCACTTGAAATAGCATCCGGCAGATTCTCATCATATCAAAGATGATCATCAGCCAAACTTGATCACAATAGTCATTGGGGTCCATTGGATGGCTCCTTTAAAACTGAAGTAAGGCCCTAGTGGGAGACTGAGGCTCTTGGAAGCCTCATGTTTTGCTATTGCGAAAAGATGACATGCTGTCGTGTTAAATCGAGTATGGTCTTGAGTGGTCGGGTAAATGTAGGATACAAGTCGGGAAAAATCGGGTTATGGTCGTGAAGATCTTGTATAGAAAAAAAGAAAGAATCGTGTTAGTCGAGTAATGATCGAGTACAAATCAAGTTGATCTGGAAGCGACTCGGCATAGATCGAAAAGCGAATGAGTAAAAATCGGGTAGAAATCGCCATGATCGGCTAAAATTTTGAAACTCGATCAAGACCGACCCCTTTTCGACCTCTTCACGACTATCTCGATCAGACCCCGATTGATTCCTGACCTCTTCTCAACATATAATGCACACGATCTCTACGCGATATTTTTTGACATATCAAAAATATTCGGGAACACAGCTCGAGTTCAGCAGAGTTAGTAAGATCTCCCCGACTTGGTTAGTAGACCGAACACGAGCATTCAAGATCTGCGTACCGATCGATGAATATTCATGAATATTCATAGATCGAGTTCGGTCGAGTTGCTTTGATCGGCGGTGTAAACCTACCATTATGACGTTGATTGGGATAAAATAGAAAGGTCTTGTTGATCCAGTTGGTCTGATCGGCGGTGTAAACCTAGCAATAGAAAAAAAATAATCGTGTTAGTCGAGTAATGATCGAGTACTAATCGAGTTGATCTTGAAGTGACTCGAAATAAATCGAGAAGTGAATGACTTAAAGTCGGGTAGAAATCGGCATGATCGGCTAAAATTTTGAGACTCGATCAAGGCAGATCCCTTTTCAACCTCTTCACGACTAATTCGATCAAACCCCGATTGATTCCCGACCTGTTCTCGACATATAATGCACACGATCTCTCCATGATATTTTTCGACATGTCAAAAATATTCGGGAACAAAGCTCGAGTTCAGTAGAGTTAGTAAGATCGCCCCGATTTGGTTGGTAGACCGAACACGAGCATTCAAGATCAGTGTCCCGATCAATGAATATTAATGAGTATTCATAAATCGAGTTCGGTTGAGTTGCTTTGATCAGCAGTGTAAACCTACCATTATACATTGTTTAGACTTACAAATAAATCGCCTGTCCTGTCATTGAATTCATTAACATAGACTGGTTTCGTTGAACACCTTTTACACTTTTTTGTCGAGTTTCACCAATTTGAAATCAATACAAAAGCCACGCGTAGGGAACTTTAGAATTCTCGTTCCTCGTAAAACGACATCATCGTACGTATTTGTAATGCGCCCTTTCAAGTTCAACCCCGTCGATCTGATCGATATGTGATGTTTATCTGTATATTTTCTCTAACTGTCTGTGATAATGATGTATTTAATTTCGCCACAATGTGAAACAATATTAGTAAAAAAAGAGGTTCTCAAGAGCCTGTATCGCTCACCGGGACCATTGCTGACATATACAGTTAAAATAATCCCAATGCTTTAAGGGCATCAAATTTGTTAATAGACATTGATGTTATATTATCTTAAGTTGAACTTTGTTACCCACTGGCAGCTATTTTGGATGGGGCTGCCTTTCTTGAAGGGAACCATTTAAGGACCATTGAGTCTTAATTATGGTTCCAATTGGTTAATATTTTCAGAGGAGAAGATCTTTAAATACTTTCTGATAGGTTTCAGGGTTAAACTTTGCTTCCAACTGTGGCAGTCTTGAATGCGATGCAGACATGCTAGGCAATTTTTTTAAACGGGAACATCTATGGACCGTTGTGACCAAGTATGTTTTTATTATTGACTCAGTACTTTCAGAGGAGAAGATCTTTAAATGTTTTCCCATAGGGGCCAATGTAAAATCTATGTTCCCTGCTGGCAGTCATCTTAATAAAGCGTGGACCTAAAAAAAACAAAAAACAAACAAAAAACAAAAAATAGCAAAAAAAAAAAAAATTAAAACAAGAAAAAAAGAAAAAAAAATGCATGGCGCCATTAACTGATTATTGTTGCCAAGTATGGTGCCATTTAGCGCAGCAGTTTCAAAGAGGAAGGTCATTGAATGGGTTTTCTAATAGGGATCAATGTTAAAAGTATGTTCCCCGCTGGTGGTGATATTGGATGAAGTGCAGACCTGAAACAGCGTTTTTGCAAGGATCTACCTAAATAGAGAAAAAGAAGGAAACGGGGAATGTGTCAAAGAGACAACGACCCAAAGGGGAGTAATAACAACTCAAAGCCACCATAAGATCTTCAATGAACGGTGAGAAAACCCCACACCCAACGGCCCCCGAATAAAGAGTAATCAAGTTCAGCGAAATAAACATCATCCTAGACTCCTATTGACATAAAGTAAACTAACTCGAAAAAGGACAAGACACACAAAGGCTTAATAAATTTCCTGACTTAGGACAGGTGCAAACCTGCTGCGGCGGGGTTAAACTAGTTTTATTGGGCCCAAACCTTCCCCCTACAGCCAGTGATAAATCAAAAAACAATCGTAACAACAGTAAAATTCAGTTGGCAACAGGACTGAGTCAATTGTGAAAAATGGAACTGAAAGAACCAAATATAACATAAACATAAACATGAAATCACAAGAGACTACTAGCAGTTAACTGACTAAAGACTATATTGACCAAATTCGGATCCAATTGGCTCAATAGTTTCAGAGGAGAAGATCTTTGAATGTGTTTTCTCATAGGGTCCAAATCCAATGTTAAAACTACAGTAAGGTGCAGACATAACCTCTCGTCCAAGTTAAGTTGGGGAGCAGTCATGAGAACAGTCCTAAGCTGACTTGAAGTTAACTTGGAGTAGTCATAGAATCCTGACTGCTCTGACCAGTCATAGAGCCCTGACTGCTCTAACCTGTCATAGAATCCTGACTGCTCTGACCTGTCATAGAGCCCTGACTACTCTGACCAGTCATACAGCCCTGACCGCTCTAACCAGTCATAGAGACCTTACCGCTCTAACCTGTCATAGAATTCTGACTGCTCTGATTAGTCGTATAGCTCTAAAACAATACAAGTACTATAAACACTCATAATTTGATACAGCGATGGATACGTCCCACATTCCCTACCAAACGCACCCGATTCACAAGAAGAACGCACAAATTTTTCACACGTTGAGTGCAATTTTCTTCAATTTTACCGTAACCATATCAGAACTATCAGAAAAGAGTCACTTTTATCTATTCTGGGGTTAATTATTAGTCCAAGATGTATTCGAAAATTGTAATACTGTAAATTTCCGTCATTTTTTAAAATAAACAATTAGATAAATAAATAATAAAACTGGATAAATATAAATCAGTCCTGTTGTAAATAAAATATCCTGCTAACAGCCACAAACATCAAATATCAGAAGAGGTGCTTATTCTAATTTCACGTTAAAATGATGCACCCACAATACTGAAACTTGGTGTAATTGAACTAAAATATGCTTTAGAAAAGGCAGACCTTCTTCATTCCATAATGTACCGATGCCTGCAATACTTCAACTTTCTGTAATCTAATCTAAAATATAAAAGAAAAAGCAGATTTTCTTCATTCGATATTATATCGATGGCCGCGATACGCCAACTTTCTGTAATTTAACCTAAAATATATAAGAAAAAGCAGATTTTCTTCATTCGATATTATATCGATGCCCGCAATACTTCAACTTGCTGCAAATTAATGTAAAATACATGTATATGAGAAAAGGTAGATTTTTTCATTCCATAAAATTTCGATGCCGGCAATACTTCAACTTTCTGTAATTTAACCTAAAATAAATAAGAAAAAGCAGATTTTCTTCATTCGATATTATATCCATGCCTTCAATACTTCAACTTTGTGTCATTTAACCTAAAATATATAAGAAAAAGCAGATTTTCTTCATTCAATGTTCGATGCCCGCAATTCTTCAACTTGCTGTAATTTAACCTAAAATATATAAGAAAAAGCAGATTTTCTTCACTTGATATTATATCGATGGCTGCGATATTCCAGCTTTCTGTAATTAAACCTTAAATATATAAGAAAAGGCAGATTTTCTTCATTCAATATTATATCGATGAACGCAATACTGCAACTTGCTGTGATTTAACCTAAAATATATAAAAAAAGCCAGATTTTCTTCATCGATATCATATCGATGGCCGCAATATTTCAACTTGTTGCAATTTAACCTTAACTATGTAAGAAAAGGCGGATTTTCTTCATTCGATATTATATCGATGAACGCAATACTTCAACTTGCTGTGATTTAACCTAAAATGTATAAGAAAAGGCAGACTTTCTTCCTTCATCCGATATTATATCGATGCCTTCAATACTTCAACTTGCTGTAATTTGACCTGAATAATACAAGAAAAGGCAGATTTTTTTCATTCGATATTATATCGATGTCCGCAATTCTTCAACTTGCTGCAATTTAACCTAAAATATATAAGAAAAGGCAGATTTTCTTCATTCAATATTATATCGATGCCCGCAATACTTCAGCTTGCCGCAATTTAACCTTAAATATGTAAGAAAAGGCAGATTTTCTTCATAAATAGTACATAAGCCCAAAACATGTGATACTCCATATGTTTAAATGTTAATATTTTTTAAAGTTGTAAAATCTATATTATCTTTCAAAAAAATAGAATTAAGGGGACGACCAGTTAATTTTCAGGGGTGGGGATTGGGCGATTTATTTTTAAATAAATAATTTAATCTTGGTCACAGCTCGGACTTACATTAGTCCAAGGTCCCAGAGAAAAAGAATTAAATGTTTTAATCCTACTTGTCGTGGAAATAAATAATTTATTTGTTGGAAATTTTCATGAACATAAATCATTTTTCTTTTTTTTTTTTTTTTGGCGTAGTGCCAAATCTATGGCAGTTTTAACTTTCAAAATCTATGGCATATTCTCACTATCTCAAAGACAAAAATGAAAAGTCTGATTACAAACAACATTGTAAACAACAATAAGAAAAGCCTTACTTCTATAACACTTGATATGAGCGCAGATACACAAATATTGTAAGTCATTATCAAAAAGCAAAAAAAAAAATATCTTGTTTGTCAGAGTCAGCAGATTTATATTCCTTTCATTTATACCAGCAATTAAAAGCAAAGATGGCAAGTTTAACTGACAGTATTGAACGTCAGATACACCTCAACTCCTATCTATATGAAAGTTATTTGGAAGAATGCAGCTTTTTTACGAGTAGGGTACGTAGGGTATGCCCTTTATCGCTAAAGAATCACGTCATATTTCAACCGACTATAGCTTGAAGTATAGATCAGCAATAATATGACTGCACTGTCTGCAGGAAGACACAATATTTTTACGTTTGAAAATGAAGTGAAATATCGGTGCAATTTTCTTCAGTTGTGTTAACAATTATCATGTTATTCAGTACAAATATTAATTTTAGCGGAGAAAGTAAATTCAAATTATTTACTACGAAATTGTTCCTCTCGTTGTTTTGTTTTTTGGCTAAGGTTTGGCCCTCTGACAATGTTAACAATAAACATGATAAACTATAGGAAAAGCAATCAACTCTAGTTTCTGGAATGAGTTTAATTTACTCAGGCTTAAAATAAAAATGTTTTAGTGGCTTAAAGTACGCAGATATGGAGTAACACATCCTTTGTTAAGTCACTTTTTGCCGTAGATTTGTAATCTTCAAAAGATTTGAGTCCCAAATTTTCAATTGATCTAAATGTGATATGATCTATAATAGCTACACAACATAGCATCGACTAAAGATCTAACATTGAGAGTTAAGCTACAAGTAGAAATTTATTATACAGTGATAATATACAATTATGGCACTTCCACGAGATCAATATGTGGTTTAATGGAGCAATAAAGTAATATTGAACGAGGGTTTACCTGAGTTCAATATTATCTTTTGCTCTCCATTAAACCCCATATTGATCAAGTATAGAAGTGCCATAATTGTTTTATTATATTTGATTGACATGGCATAAGTCACTAGTGACAAACATCAGGGGCGTGGTATATCTATTGTGGATGAAAAAAAGGTGTGGCCTCGAAATGTAAATCAAAGCAAGTGTGTAATATGATGATTTATCATGATCAATTGTACAATATGATGTTGTATTGACCAGGTATGTTTCTTTACTTTATACATAGAAATGTAAGTACAAATATGATAATATTTATACTATAACTAATCCGAGATTCTGATTATCGCAAAATATTCAACGAATGATCGAATAACGCAATAATTCACGAATGCGCCCAGCGCATGAGTGAATTACAGCGTTTTTCGATCATTCGTTGAATATTTTCCGATAATCAGAATCTCGGATTAGGTATTGTCTTTTTTATATACACCTTTTCACATAAAATATAGCAATTTGATTTAAGATTCATTGCATGAACTATGTTTTCTATGTTAATCCGCTGCGACGTTTACTTAGCAACAACGTCTATTGTTACGTCATTTCCTAGAGTGAAACTATGGAAAATAATTTCACAGTTAATTGGTTCCGGGTAACTAATTATTTTCATGTAGAATTTCAACCAAAATGCCCTAAACTTGACGTCACACTGCCATTTCCATATGTTTCGTTGCCACTAAGGACAACTGATTTCATGTAGAGGGTGTTGTCATACATTACTGGTTCAATTTTCGGTGTACTATGTCAGGTTGGATTTTTTCAGAAAATGGCTCCTTCTCAGCATCACCAAATTTGACATGGATTTTCTGTAATTATCTCCCCTTGATATCCAATAAAAATATTGTATCAATACTCTACCACAAAATAGCTGTCCCTGGTATCTTTTTTGGTTTTATGTTCTGAATTATGCCAATTTTGTAAAACAATAAGCAGAATTTCTGTATATTCTAGGGGACATCTTTGGAACATGCCCAAACTTCAGGTACTTTTTTAGGACTAGTTTCGTGCACCACCGATCTGTTTTTAGAGTAATTAGTTACCTTGAACCATATTGGTAGACACTTTTCTTCGAAACACCCTGAAAATTACTTTTTGTATTCATTTAGCACTGTTCCAAGTTGTGCAAGGCAATTTTGGAAAATTTACTATTCTATATAGCTCAGATCAAAGGTCAAACTTTAGATAAACTATGATTTGGAAATCAATTTTGCAGTTATTTTTTTTTCTTGGAAAAAGTTTAGAATACTCAAGTGATATATGAAGTTAAACTATCTAAAACAATGTTTCAACCGATGTAAATGTCCAAAAAATTGTTTCAAAGAATTTTTTGAATAATTTAGATAAAAAAACATACCAGTCTTGGGAAACTCAAATTTTTTAGGTAAAATTACCATGGTGACAACTTGGGGAAAAAAAGATAAATTGAGATGTATACTTTTTCCTGTACAGTTTGTGGTGGTTTATTTCATTATGTCATAGTAAATGACAATAAAAGAAAAAAAAGATATTTGACAAAACATTTGTCTAAAAAGGGGAAAATTTTTAGCGTACTTTTGTGATTGTGATGTCATAATGCACAATCCTGAAATACATTCAGAGATCAAGATCTGATCAAAGCTTTAACAAAGTTTACTTAAATATAGAGGAGAAATTACTGAAAACAAAAATAAAGGGAGACAGGAAAAAAGTATAAATTCAAAAGAAACAATATTTACAAACCTTATTATGGTGTCTGCATGCAAGCAAGATCGTGGTGGTTCTTCTTCAGGTATATTGAATACTAGTGTATGGGTACCTAGAATGACGAAAGAAGAGTTTAAATCAACAACAAAGCAAACTCCAGACAAAATGGCACATATAGCATCAAATTCAGACAACAAGGACCTAGGCTATAAATTTTTAAGGCCAAAGCAACAAAAAAATGGAGACTTCATAAATAGCAATGAAAAGAATACAGAGAGGAGAGTTCTAGAAAAGTCCCTGACACTGACTATGATAAACGAGATAGTGAACAAACACATGGAAATGTCCCCAAAATGTAACAGAATGAATTTTGACATAGTTAAAGAGGTCCAGTGGGGTATGGGGTGGAAGTGGACCCTTAAATGTCTTAATTGTGAATACACTTCAAGAGAATTTAAACTTTATGAAGAGCTGAAGCAGGAGTCTAGCAAGAAAGGCCCTAAAGCCGCAGCAGTAAACTATGGCGTAATGGAGGGAAAATTATATTTCACTCTCGGATACAGGAAATTAAGCCTTGTAATGGAATGTGGGGGTATTCCACCTTTATCAGGAAATGGTATGAGAAAAATGGAGAACAAAATATGTTCAAAAGTAGAGACATTTACAGATAAAGACATGGCAACCCGACTGGATAAATTGAAAAGTTTACAAGATCCAGCAAAACCTGCAGAAATTAAACTGCAAATGGATGGGACATATCAGAGATTAACTTTTGGAAGCAGGCATAAACTAGGGCAAGGGGCCAGACAGGTGGCAGGAGTCGCATGTGAAACTATGACAGAAAAACAACAAGTAGTGGCCTTACCTTTTGAAAATAAGAATTGCTGGAGGGGTGCCTGGTTGGGGGAAAGGGAGACAAAATAAACTGCCCTGGTGGGCATGCAGGGTGTACAGCAAATGTTAGTCGAACAAAGCCCCTGGGTGAAAAAAGTTAAGGATATACAGTAGGGGAAAAATGGCAGATAGGAACATACTAGTAAAAAATGTAGCAACAGATGGCGATGCAGCATTCTCTGTTGGAATACAAATGGCTACAAGAGAATTCATGAGTGACAAATGGGAGACAAGACGACTAGCAGACTCAACCACATAGGTCAAAACCAATTCAAACAGGGTGTAAAAGCACAGTTTTCTAGTGACATGTTTCCAGGGGTGGGATCGGCTGAAAAAAAAGATGTTCAGAAAGCATTCATGACTGATGTAAAAGAAAGATCCCATGGCATCTTGAAACTTATGTTCGATTAATACAACGGAAATTTGGAGAAAATTAAGCCAAGACTGGTACGCACCGTTGATAAGGTTGTAGACTGTTATGCCGGAAAATGTTGTGACAACAATTGCAGATGGGGCCGGACACTCTCCAGGGGAGGGAATGGGCAAAATCTATCATGCTAAGAAGTTATAGCTTACATCCAGGGTCTATTCAAATGACAGAAGACGACAGGACTTTACTTACAAAAATAATTGAAATGAAACTATCCGTGCAAGCAGTGAAAGAAATACCATACAATACATCAACGAACAAGTGTGAGGCTGTGAATCACGCTATTAATGCATGTTTACCAAAAAATAGAAATTTCGGACAAAATGGAAGGGCACGGGCGTGTGCTGCAGTCCTACGAGTCAACAATAACATTCAGACCGCTGTTGATCAATTGCTTTGTGCGATTGGTGCACTCCTAAACGAACAAAGTAAATCTGCATCAGCCCTACAGAAAATGAAAAAAGAAGATGAGTACGACAGTGACAGGCATAAAAGCGCAAAGGGGAGAACTAGGCGGGCAAGTGCACGTTTCATCCAGGCTAGTGAATATGTGGAGAGCAAAAGACAGAGACTGTGTTCAGATTATTGCAAAAACCACCTAAAGCCAAAGTTACCAGTAACCCGCAATAAGCAGAGCAGAACTGGAGATCACACATATGGCAAGCAGGGACCAGGCACATCAAATAACAGATATAAGTGCTGTTAAGTTAAGTAGAGAAGGGTTGAGCACAGTAAAATAAATCAATAAATAAACAAATAAATAAATAAATAAAAATGAATAAATAAAATAAAACAATATAAATTTAAATAAATAACTATTTTACTGTGCTCAAGGGCTAGTTTCAAGCTGAAACTGTGCTCCTAGGTGCTTGTGGGTATGTGGGTGGGACCCCCTTCTCTACAAAAATATGTAAAAAATGTAAAATAATAATCAATAATCACAAAAAATGGTGCAGATTTACAAACCAATAGCTTCAGTGCAATTATACATGCAGGTTCATGCAGTCCGGAGCATACACCTCTCTCGAATCATGCTATCCTATTATTGTTAGTGCTGTGAGGTTCTAGAGTTAACTGCTCAGGGTTGATACATGTTGGGTTACTACACAGGTGTGAGCTATCTAAATTAGATGGCAGATCTATAATATTTAGTTTGAGCATTAAGCTGAGACGTGCAACGTTAATTTTTCTGAATTTGTGGGCAGAAGGAAATCTAACGTTGATTTCACAATATTACCTGCCTGGCCTCGGGTGCCCTTCCACTGTCCATTTTCAGCTAGCTGACTTCTATCTTTCAAAATTTTTGAATATTTAGCTTTGAATGTCTCAATCTTGCTAAATACAGGATGTTTTCATTTGTAAAATAGGAGTTCTGAGCCTCCAGTATTGGAGAGTTAAACAAAATGAGGCTACCAATATGGTTCCGGGTAACTAATTATTTTCATGTAGAATTTCAACCAAAATGCCCTAAACTTGACGTCATACTGCCATTTCCATATGTTTCGTTGCCACTAAGGACAACTGATTTCATGTAGAGGGTGTTTTTGTACATTACTGGTTCAATTTTCGGGGTACTATGTCAGGTTAGATTTTTCAGAAAATGGCTCCTTTTCAGCATCACCAAATTTGACATGGATTTTCTGTAATTATCTCCCCTTGATATCCAATAAAAATATTGTATCAATACTCTACCACAAAATAGCTGTACCTAGTATCTTTTTTTGGTTTTATGTTCTGAATTCTGTCAATTTTGTAAAACAATAAGCAGAATTTCTGTATATTCTTAGGGACATCTGTGGAACATGCTCAAACTTCAGCTACTTTTTTAGGACTAGTTTCGTGCCCCCCGATCTATTTTTAGAATAATTAGTTACCTTGAACCATTATCACTTTTCTTTCACTGAGAAATTTTAATCTTTCACCGCAATCTATATAATAAATATAATTAGCGAAGTATGGATGGAGTTAAGGATTCACCTTTAAATGAGGCGAGTTGGTAAAACTATTTATCAAAAGTTAAAATGTCCGATGAATATGTCGAAACATAGATTATATTATTCAAACTTCTCCAATTATTCTGCATTATCCTTCACAGCTAGACCTTACAGTTTTATATTATTTTTTGAAACAGTATCAGGGGTAGCTCGTTGCAATATTTTTTTTAAGATACTTGTTTTCTATCTATTGAAACCCTAATAATCTTTTTTTATACGGATTGTCTCAGGTTGGGTCAGAGGAGTACAACTAAATCCTTGTTCGTAGCTGCGCAGATTGGTGAGATCTTACGTCTTAAGTTTGTATAAGAATTATAGCCGTAACTTCATTGAAATTCGCAATATGTTTTTAAAATTGTGAGCAATAAATTATACTAAAGTTAACGAAATTGGGAGACTTATTGTTTTGTTGGGTTTCTTATTAAGTTCCCAACCAGGTTTGGGCAAACTTTTATTTGCATTTCTTCCACCTTAAAAATTTTTCTGACCATTTTCTTGAAGACTAATCATCACTTATTTACCAAACTTCACAGAAAGGTGGATCCCTATCCCAAAAGGTGCAATCTGGGCTTTGAATTTTCAAAATTACATGTCTTGTAATAGAGACACAAAGAAGTGGAAAAATTGAAAGTGTTCAGAACAGGATGAACCTTTACAGAAAGGTTATTCAGCATAATGGATTTTTTCCGGACTCCAAAACTCCAAAATGACAACCATTTCCATGGAAACGGACAAAATTGGCAGGAAAATTGACAATGCTAAGAATTAAATGAAACTTCACAGAAGGGTGGTCAACTTGTATAGAACTGGTTTCTAGCCCTGAATTCTGATTTTGGAGATCGTTTGAGAGATTTTTGTCGTTTAAGACAGCGTTCCACAGTTTTAGAAATTTCAGAATCACTACCATTGCCATAGAAAGCATACCAACAAATTAAAGTTTTGAGAAAATAGTAGTTATTGATGATAAATGTATAACATCCGTATCTATTATTTAGGTAATAAGGGGAACACTAGACCATTTTTTAAATAGGATATATTGATTGGTTGTTATGGATAATGTAACATTTGCTGCTATGGAAACCAAGCCAGAAACCTGAAATTTTGAGAGAAAAACGCGTTTTCTGCTCCATGAATTTCATAGAAGAGGTGTGGGATATGTAAAAAGGTTCCACTGCATTTGAATCTGTTGCTATATAACCATACAGAAAACTTAAGTTTTGAGAAAATAGTCGTTACTTTGCACAAAAATCGTTTTGAAATGGGGTATTAATTTGGTTGTAATGGATAACTGAGTATACGAATGATTTTGAAAACAAACCAAAAACCTAAAATTTGATAAAAAAAGTTTTCTTCCTGCTGCAAGTGATGTTTTGATTTCTACTACATGTACATGCTTAAGGTAAATTATACGTGGAACCCCTGCTCTTTCAAAGAGGGTTTTTTCACTATTTTTGCTTGTTTACACAGTAATAACTTAATAAATTGTTTTGTTATTTTTGCAACCTTATTTCCTCACCTGTCTTGGAATACTTATTAGGTATAGATTTTAACAATATAATCCAATCATATTTTTTCTTTTATCGTCATGGTAATGAATGTAGGGTACGTAAAATTCTTATCTGGTTCCCCAAGTACCGTTCTACAAATTGGGATACAATTTGAGAGCACATCCAGTAAAGACAACCCCAGGAATAAGAGTATCTGAGTATAATTTTTCAGCAAACAAAATCTGTCTCACATTTTAGTTGCAAAATTCAAGAGAGACATTGGATATGCTTACTTTCCAGCTCAACTAAAGTTTTCATTCAAAATTGTATTAAAATTGGAGTTTTGCAGTAAAGTCAGAAATGTAATGACTAAAACAAACTCATCAGATAAAAACTCATTGTTGATAGTTTGTGATCGTCTTCCGTTGGGTGTTTGTCGGACAACGGATTACGGCGATTGTAAGAATATTTTGCCAGTTAAAAGTACGTTTGTTGACGATCCCGCATCCATGACATGATAAATATGGATGTTACGTTGCTCGTCATCTAGCAACAATATCCGCTTACTAGAGGTAACCGGATAAGTGACGAACTGAACGAACGAACGAACGAAATGTACATTACGGGAGCAGTAAATTATCTAATGTATAAAATATAAAATAAACAGATAAAACATGAAAAATATCGTGGAAATAGATTCTAAAAAGGTTAAACAGGTATACTTCAATAAAATTTGAAAAATATATTCATGCATATTAATGTAAAACTGAGATATTAGAAATCTTGTACCGGGTGTTTATATACGTAAGACACGTATCTACTTTATGTATGTACATGTAGAAAGAAATTTGGTCAATCATGAAGGGGTATGTAACTCTTCATGATAAGCAGTCAACAGGTGAAGAATGCACAGAGGGACTAGGAGGGGGTCTTAGCGAGAACTGTAAGACATGTGTTTTCTGAGAAAGGCAGATCTTTTAAGCGCGGTTCTTTAAAATGCCACCCAAAACATTTGCGCACTACTTATGCAGGGACCATTTGATTTTCAGGGGGCCTGGTATTTTTCAGAAAAACATTTTCTGGGCCCGATTTTTGCCCAAAAAATTTTCTGACCAGCATCTGGGCTGAAAAAATAATCTAGCCCTGATCCTGTCCATTAGAAAAAAAACCTGGCTCAACAAAATTTCCTAGCATAGTGTATATAGGATAACAATAATCTGGCCCGCTATGTGAGCGAAAAAAAAAATCCCGGTTCGGGTAAAAATCCCCCCCCTGAAAATCAAATGGTCCGTGCCTTATTGTCCTCTACTTTTTAACAAGTTATTGGAATGTTCTGAATTATTTGATTTTCAGGGGAGGGCTTGGGCGATTTTGTAAATAAATAATCTTTGTGCCAGAAAATAAATATCTTAATCCTACTTATCATGAAAATAGATGAATTAGTTTTTATTTGAAGAATAATTTTTTGGTGCAAATGCAAATAAATAATTTGATGTGACATTTTGTGAAAATAAATAATTTGTCCAGCATTTTCTTGTAAATAAATATTTTTTTCTAGGCAAAATCGCCCAAGACTCCCCCTGAAAATCAAATGGTCGTCCCCTTATTTCAATTGGAACGGGTTTTGTCTGTCGGATTATTAATTTTCATCCGTGTATAATACTTTGAAAGTACTTTTGATCGTGGGGTTCCAATTTTCGTGAATTTCATAGTTCGCTTAAACCACGAAATTAAGTTCCCAACGAAATAAATTTTATCCATAGAGTTTAAATGTACGGAATTTGAAACCATGAATTTAAGTACGTACCAACGAAATAGTGATATTTATGAAAACCACGAAAATTGATGTCCACGAATAAAAGTACTTCCACAGTAAACTGTTTTAGATCTTTTATTCGCTGAGAAAAAGTACTCAGGTTTCAACAAACATTAAAAGTAATTTATAAGACTGGAATACTGCCTTCATTGCATGCCGAAAGAAATACTTGTATGACCCTGCCGTTCGCGTATGATCAAAATACCCGAATTGCCTGGAACAACTCCTGCCGAATCTGAACTTAATGTAGCCGTTAGATTTTGTAGCAGGTATTGTTTTGAGCTTCAGCTTAATAGTAGCCCCCTCCCCGCTCTCTTTCGTGGAATTTGGAGGGTATGATTGTTTGAAAGCTTATGACATACGCTGCAAATCCTACACGCCGATTTGGAACTGTTTATATATACGAGAAAATTATTGGGGGTATGAAAAGATGTAAAATTTTGACGTATTGAAAAATTATCACAAATGCAATATCAATAATATACAAATGATAGTCTAGAATTCAATATCGGATAGCATCTTTGTGCATGTGAAATTGGAAGGACGTTGCAAAAGGCAAGCTAGTAATAATCATTATGGCCTCTGATTGCATAAATAAAGTGACATGCCGGCTTAAACCAAAAGTAAAAACAGTTTAGAAGGTTCATAACATGAACACAATGTAACTCCGAAAATAGTATGCGGAATTGTCATCAATTTGTACTTTTTGCCTACCGCCTGTAATTGATGTCACATGCGTATTCGGAAGAGTTTCTATCCAGAAAATTAATTGAAAAATCTATTAAAATTTGGCTAAACATGTTATTGATTAAAACACAATAAGTTGGTTATGAAATACAATGTAACACCATTCCAAAAGTTGTAAAAACAAATGAAATAGAAAGAAATTGACAAAATTGTCTCGTTTCTCTGTACACGTGATTCACAAACATGTATAAACCTAAGGGACCGACCATTTAACTTGAAGGGAGGGGGCGGGCTATGGTTTTTTTCTAAAAAAATATTTTGGATCTGATTTTATGTGAAAAAA
>MJUU01067277.1:6899-80317 GCA_002080025.1 Modiolus philippinarum | reverse complement strand
CGGTTAAAGACTTTACAAGATTTTATTTCTATGTGAATAATGTCTAATATTACATGTGTATAAGGTGATGATGATTTAATAAGCTTGACAAACACATGCATTTAGTCGCCGTCTTAGAAATAATCTATAAATAATATTGGAAATGAATAACATAATATCTTTAGCTAATGGTCCCCTTCGAGTCATTTAGGTTGTGGTTCGTCATGAAAGGTTTCTTTCGTCGGGTTACGTCGTGTTTCGTCAGAATGTGAAATATCTCTACTAAACAGATGCGACGGACTGTCTTGAACTTACTGTGAGGCATGCGCAAAGCTCATAGTTGAAGGCCTAATGGTAAATTCAAGATGAAAAACAACAATAAACGCGACGTTCCATTGCTTCATTTTGCCATGTTTTTGTAGAGACTTTGTCTCATGTGCATTTACTCCATATCCCTTCATCGATTACTCAAGATTAGAGTTTGTCTCTGCTTCGGTGTGGAGTCCGTAAAAGGTTTCCCCGTGCTAGGGACGTATGCTCTCTTTACATTTCAGTTACTGAGAGAATTGCTCATATATTCTTTCAAATGTTCTTACTTTTGACTCGATGAGTACCCTGTGGTTGTTTATATGTTGTGATTGTCTTCTGTTTAGTCTTTTCTGTCGGGCAACGGATGACAGCGATTGTAAGAACACTTTTCTGGTTAATTTATGTTTCTTGACGATTCCCGCATCCAAGATATGATAAAAATGGATGTAGCGATGCTCGACATCTAGCAATGAATTCCGCTCAAACCAGTGCCACGGACTTCTTGAACTTACTATGCGGCATGAGCAAAGCTAATTGTTTAAAGCCTCATGGTGACTTCACGATGAAGAACATCAATAAAAGCGTTGTTCCATTGCTTGTTCTTATCATATATTAGTAGAGTTTTTCTCTCAAGTACAATTACTCAATATCCCTTCAATGGTTATTTAAGGTTTGTCTCTCCTGCACTGTGGAGTCCGTATACAAAAAAAAATCCCAGTGCGAGAGATGTATGCTCTCTATACATTTCAGTTATGGTGTACATGTTCTTGAGAGAATTTCTCATGCAGATACATTATTATTTTTTTTCAATTTTTTTTGCATTTTATTTCATTTTATTTATTTTTTTTGTAAAAGCGTTGTGCCATTGCTTGTTCTTTACACGTATTTATAGAGACTTTGCTATGTGCGTTTAGTCCATATCCCTTCATTGATTATCATCGAGATTTGTAAGCCTAGTAAAATAAACTCTATATTTTATTAGGCTGCAAACTTGGTCCTTACTCCTCCTGTGGTTGGCACAAGCTAATGCTGTCACTATAAATATTTTACTATATATAATTCACGAAAGGAGATTGAGTAAATGAAAACGCAACCATAACATAAATGTTAACTTAAATGTCAACTAATCTTAATGAGTTTTTCCTGCAATATTAAAGATCTCCTTATTTCGCTTTATGTCTAGAATTTATATATACTAAGATAAAAGTTACAAACAAAGTGTACACATGAGATATAATCTCATGTACAAGTACACCATATCTAAGAAAAATAAAGAGCATACATCTCTTACACGGGGAATTGTTTCTTCTGTATTCTACTGCCGTTGTTATAATTATATTCATAAAAATCTAAAATTGCTGAGTCAGATATAATTCTTATGTCGTTTTACTCATTATTCGTTATTAAATTATAAGTGAGATTCAAAGCATTGTCTACTACAAAGGAAGATTGAGTATTATTAAATGGAAAAGGAATAATACTGTCTCATTATGTATTTTGTTTTCTCGGTTTTCCCATATTTGGGACTCAGTTTTTTTTTTTTTTTTTTGCAACCACATCCGCTATCGGTATTGTCGTTGTTCTAACCTATAGGTAGCGGCAATATTAAAAATTTCGGAAAAAATGATTTAAAGCATTATTTAAATGTCATTACTAAATTTACAATAAGTGATAAAAATATTACCTACCTCATAGCGCTTTAAGTAGATAAACCATAATCTTGCAATGTGAACAAGTTCAACTGAATAAAGTTGAATAAATTTTTAAATATGCTTTGCGAGATATATAGGTATATAGCCTAACTAAATACTGATACTAAAAAATATAGATTACCAAATCAAAATTACTTAGATTCTACACTACGTACAGGTAAGAAATATTCGTATACTTCCTTTCTTAAATTTCATTTTTGTTTAATCTCAAACCTATCTGATTCGATTTTCAAATTACAAAAAAAAAATAAAAAGATAAAAAAATAAAAGGACATATCGGTATTTTGACTTCGTAAATGGATAAATCTGTTATTTCCCCCAAAAGGTATAAATATGTTCTTTGGGAAAAGAAACTGAGCTGTTTCAAAATATTTTTATTTTCAATGTACATGTACCAAAAAATGGTAACAGAAATTTAACACTCTCAAAATATGATTGATCGACGGCTGCAATACCCCTAGTCATCATTTCTTGAGCATGGCAAGGTCAAATGTCCATGGGGATAAAGTTTGAAAAAAATGACTATCTAAAGACCAAAGTTATCGTGAATTTATTGTCTGTAGAAGTTCATTTCGACTACCATGACTTTTCAGTGTGGAGACTTTGAGAAAAGCAAAACTTCAAATTTTGTTAGACTGAAATGGGAATCTTAGCAATGCATTGTTTTTTGCGCTTTTTAAAGTTAACTTATCTGCAATTGCTGTAATCCGACCTGGGTCAATATCATAATTTTTTTACATGCATTTCGGTTAGGTAACATTCAAAGTTTAAAATGGTTAACAGTTCAAGTTATATGTGATGCCAGCCAAAGTCTAACTTTAACTGTTCAATCAACTGTTTCATCCTATTTCATCTGGACATTTTTCAAAAATTCCGTAAATGTGTAATATCAAGAAGTTATCTCCATTCATATAAGTTAACTTTTTATACGAAAAGTTTAAGTTAAAGTGTGCTAAAGAGGCTGTTTTTACATTTCTACTTTTTTAATTTTGTTTATTTGTTTAATTTAAAATGTAACCCTGCAATACTCATACATAAACAAATGCTGTATTTAAAACAACCTCATTATCAGTACTTAATTGGGTACGGAAATTTAAAAATAACAAATTACAGATTGAAGTTTCCCTAAATGCTTCTCCAGATTGCCTTTTTGACAAGTTATGTATCCTCAGTGTAGATCGGATCAAACATTTGGAAAATCATTTACCGAATGATGTATAAAAGACCATAAAAGCTGACAGTGAACAAATAACCATCTAAAAAGAGACTTAAAATTGGGTAAGTACAGAGCTTTGCACGAGTTTTTTTTTTCAATTTATATATTGGACGCTTTCAAATAAAATCAATTTTCGGGCCATTGCCGAAATAATGACTACTGAGTTGACAAATACCCTCTTGGACTTACAGCTCAGAAGGTGAGGTATAGGCCCAGTAGGTAATAATTTACAAAATACCGAATTAATTTAACTTTTGTCACTGCAGACAACCATATCGACTTCTTATGTCTCCTCAGTGCAGATGAAATCTAAACATTTGTAGGACTTTTCAGACTTTGCAGGATGATAGCCCCTACATCTAGATGAGGAAGAAGCAAAGGGAGCCCATTTAAGGTATATTTGGGGGCTCCAAAAGAAAGGGGTGGTCCTTTATAGTCACCCTAAGGGAAAATGACATTTTGAAGGTTTTTAACTGGTTTTCAACTGTTCACATTTTTTTCATTTGTTTTATTTGGTCATGTGAGAAAGGGTTCTAAATCAAATTTAAATCACTACTGTTGCCATTGAAACGATACCAAAAAAATTGAGATTTTAAGAAAATAGTAGTTTTTCTTGATTATTGTATTTGATTTAGAGCAGTATGTACTACTTAGGTAACCTAACCCCTGTCCATTTTTTTAAACAAGGTATAAAATTGGTTGTAATCGGTAATGGAGCATTCAAATGCCATAGAAACAATGTCGGACACTTATAAATTAGGGAAACACGTGTCTTTAGCTACATTTTATGTGTGATTTCCACTTTATGTATAAAGTAAATTAAAAGGGGAACCAATGCTCATTTTTTTTTTCAAACATCTTGAAAACGTCATGCATTGATATCTATACAGATTCTAAGTTGATCTCAAAGTTCTTTAACACACACTCTCGAGGGAATATATTTCATCGCAGGTTTTCCCATTTTTATTGCACTGACGAGATTAAAACCCTCAGGAAATTATCCATTTCGCTGGGACTCAATTTCGGGGGTTAGCAAACCACGAAATCTACGAAAATACGAACCCCGAAAACATAGTTACTTTCATCGTATCCATAATTGGAAACCAAATCAGTCTCTTTGATTTGGAGATAATTCAAGCTTTAAGAAGTTTAAAGTCATTTTGTAATGCTTCTCACTACAAAAGCTTTTATTATCATTAGCATAAAGCAAGCTGTTATAGTTTGAGCAAGCAACTTCATGGCTAAAAAGGGGAAATAGTGAAATGAATTATCATAATTTTTTGGGTTTTTTTTCCGAAAGTTTTTTTTTCCTGACCATTTTTCAAAAACTTTTGTGACTATGATGTTTGAAAACACAGTATAATTATTTTTTTACGAACTAAACCTCAGCATTTTTCAAACGCAAACTTTACAGGGAGTTTTCGTGTATTCTACACTGATCAGTTTTGAAGATTTTGAATTGAGAATTGCTTCATTATTTAGAAGACGACAAGATTTTATAGATGACTTCTAATGTTTTATGTGATACTGTAAACGTATTAATTCTCGCTGATGCCTATTTTCGCGGTTTATGAAAGATTGACATATTTGCAGGTATCAATTTTCACGGTTTTCAATGTTAAAAAGTCTTTTTCTACACAAAAAGTTATTTTCACGGGTGCTATTTTTCGCGTTCCAGAGCCAACCGCAAAAATAGCGAAAATTAGTACACCGCGAAAACTAATACGTTTACAGTATTACACACCATCGGAGTATGAAACAAAATAAAAAAAGACGATTTCACCAATTAGGAAGTAACCCTATATGCCGATTGGGATAGGTTATCTCAGTAGAGATTGAGTATCCCAGTTGGGTTATCCCAAACTTGTTCAATAAATCAACTTTGCTTGAATTTAGATTTAAGTACCAAAACATGCTGTTAGCACTATCTATAGAATAAAACCTGCATCCATATATATCCTTAATTGTTTTGTGAGTAATTTATTGATATCAAATGAACACCAAATTGTTTATACATTTTTTCCGTCTATTTTTTTTAATATTATTATTATTATTATTATTTTCATTTAAGCCTATAAAACAGATTAAATGGAAATAATCAGTTCATGTAAGTAAGACTTATTTTTTTAACACAGCACTATTCTACATACCGTCAAACTATTAAAGCATACATTGCAAATTAAATAATTTAACTACATACAGATCATATATTTAAAAAATGAATTACATCAAAACAAATTACTTTATTTGAGATGAGCGTAAATCCTGATCATACTATCAAAATTAGATTGAAAGTATCAAATATTAAAAATAAACAGAAGTAATATTCAATAATAATAGGTTTTTGATCAGTAGTTTAAGTATACACTAAGTTAAAAAATATTTACATTGTGCAGCATCTTATAGTTTTTTATGCAATTATAAAGGAAACAAATCCGAAAATTAAATCTTTTTGATTGATTAAAAAGTATCACAAATTAATGAAACGAAATTAAACAGAAGGAAAATGTTAGAAGTTTATATCTTCTAAATGAAAAAAAGCTTACGCATTTGTGATTAAAAATTTAATATTTACAACAGATGCTGAGAAAACACATATTCTTAGCATAAAAATCAGTCTTCGAATTAACTAAAAAATGTAAAACGCATGAAAAATTTACAAAATGATTATCACAACTGAAGATATATACACGTACAGGGTACCAATGCAGGCTACCCCGAACTTTTGTTCACTGTCAAAACATCTGACAAGCTTATGAACAAAGGATTAATCTGTTGAAAGACTCTGAATATCTGCAAACCCATATAACACATTTGCATTTATGAAGTACATGTAAACATTTTCTTTGTTGGTTATCAATATTTTAACTACAGTAATATCATTATGAAAAAAATGAAAGGCGCTCTTTTGACTTGAGAAAAAAATATACTCTAAACCAGATATCTATCTACGATACTTAAATTGTATATGTTAAAATTTCCAATACCATTACGAAAAAAAATCGATTGCCAAAGAAAATCTGAATGAATATATATATAGATCTTCACACGAGACCAAACTGAATCTTTATTATTATGATTATTTTACAGACCATACCCATATCTACATGTATGCATGTGCCTGTCTCACACTAGTTATAATGTGTGCATTTGGAACACAACAAGGTAAATTAATAAAGGAATCTGTCTTTTACAACGCACTGTGGAATGGTTATGGCAAGCAATAGAAAATAAAGGGGAATGCCTGAAATCTCCAGTCTTTCGAATCGGAATAAGAAGTGTTTGCGAAATACCAATTTTCAGATTTTGATCGCAATTAGAAAAATGAGTTGAAATCGAAAATTATAATTTTAGCCAAACCNAAGCAAAAAAAAAAAAAAAAAAAAAAAAAAAAAAAAAAAAACAAAAAAAAAAGAAACAAAACACAAAAAATGAAAAAAAAACAAAAAAAAAACCACAAACAAAAAGACCTAGAGAGAGTAAATACCCTCGCTACCATCATCCACGTTTTTACAGATGTCTTTATATTCAAGTTGAAAATTAGCTATTCTGTTTGAGTCTGTAAGACACATATAATGCCCCTGTAATACTATGGGAGGTGTTGTCTAGAGCAACAGTTTCACAACACAGATTTCGATAAAATGGCTTAGTTCAACTACCCCTCAAAATCACAATTTTTGGCCAAAATCTTTTACGTTACATTTTGCACATCTTATATCCATGCCTAATCACTGTGCAAAATAAAGTAAATGTAGCATTAATGTTGTGGGAGGAGTTATCCGGAATAACAGGTCCAGAACACACATTTCGATAAACTGGCAAAGTTCAACTACCCCAACAAAATTGCAAATTTTGGACCAAAATCTAAACCATGACAATAATATGCACATCTTAAATCCATGCCTAATCACTGTGCAAAGTAAAATAGATGTAGCATTAATATTGTGGGAGGAGTTGTCCAGAATAACAATTTCAGAATACACATTTCAATAAAATGACCAAGTTCAACTACCCCTCAAAATCACAAATTTTGGCCAAAATCTAAACCATGACAATATGCTCATCTTCAACCCATGCCTAATGATTGTGCAAAGTAAGATAAATGTAGCATTTATATTGTTGGAGGAGTTGTCCGGAATAGTACACTGGGGTGCAGACATAACCTCTCATAAAGTTAATTTGGAGCAGTCATAAAAGCTCCTCCAAGTCAGTAACTTATAACAGGTACCAAGTCTGCTCTAGAACAGCTCTAAGTCTGCTCTAGAATCTTGACCGCTCTGACCAGTCATGGTCATAGCTAGAATCCTTAACGTTCTGGTCAGAGCCGTGACTGCATTGACCTTTTCTACCAATGACCGTTCTGCCTAAGTCTGTTCTGGGCATGACTGTTCTAGTAAAGCCTGTTCTGACCATGACTGGTCTCAGCTGACCTGTTCTAGCTATGACCGCTCTCGTACCAGTTTTGTCAGAGCCCTGACAAAAATTCATAACATGCCCAATATACACGTACTTAATAAATTTCAAGTTGAGTTATAGAATAAAAAGAACTTAATTTAAAAAAGTGAAAAATAGAATTATGAAATGAATTATTCTGATATAAAATTACATTTTGTCGGCAAGTGCTCTTATTCGCGGATAATTATTTACCTGTGTTTATCCAGGTAAATTTAAAAATAAAAGAGTTATATCCCTTTTCGAGACATACCCGAAAAACTGAATTACAATAGTTCTGCGTAAATATATTATTATAGAATAAATAAATTGAAAATTTAATTATTGGAAAAATGTCAATCATTTTTTAGATGACGTTTAATAAATTATGTAATTTCTCAAAATTATTCAAAACATAGTTATTAATGTTTTATTTTTTAATGGTTTCGGTGTCGAGATACAGGAAATTCTTACACATCCAATTTGATATCCAGTTTAAATTCTAGGATCAAAACAGCCGTCAGCAGAGCAGACTTGGCAAAAACATTCATGATCAGAACAGACTTGGCCAGAACAGTCATGGCCAGAGTAGACTTAGATAGAACGGTCACGGCCAGGACAGACTTAGGTAGAATGGTCATGGCTAGAGCAGACATAGGTAGAACGGTCATTGCTAGAACAGATATGAACCTAGGACAAGAGCAGACAGGATTCTAGGACTGTTCTAAGTCTGCTCCAAATTAACTTCAAGTTAACTGTAAGCTGTTCTCGTGACAGCTCTCCAAGTTACCGTATATCGGGATTTTTTCGCATGTGTCTAATTTTCGCTATGTTCGCGATAGGCAACCATGCGCGAATTTTAGCCTCCGCGAAAATTTCACTGCCCATTCAGATGCATTAGATTGAGTATAAAAACGCGAATTATAAACTTAGCGAAATTTTCACTGGCCTGTTTTACACCAAAATCGCGAACAAAACCCGACGCGACAATAACCCGATATACGGTAAGTTGGGCGAGAGGTTATGTTTGCACTCCACTGTAGTTCCAGAATACACATTTCAATGAATTGGCCAATTTCAACTACCACTAAAAATCACAATTATTGGCTAAAATCTAAACCATTACAATATGCACATCTTCAATCCATGCCTAACATGCACTGTGAAAAGTAAAATAAATGTAGCTTTAATTTTGTGGGAGGAGTTATCCGGAATAACCGTTCCAGAAAATACATTTCCATATAATTAACTACCCATTATAATCATTTTTTTTTGGGCCAAAATCTCAACCATGACAATATGCACATCTTCAACCCATGCCTAATCACTGTGCAAAGTATAATAAATGTAGTATTAATATTGAGGGAGGAGTTATCCGGAATAACATCTAATCGGAGATGGGGCGGAATGACGGACGGACGGACGAGGGTAAAACAATATGTTCCCGACTTGTCGTCGCGGGGTCATTAAAAAAAAAACAAACAAACAAAAACGAAAACAAAAAAAAAAAAACGTATTAAGATTTAAATTCCATCCAATCGAACTGGAATCTGCAATTCAGGATTAAAGTTAAACAAATACAACTCGTTTATTGCATTATTCTGTTCTTCTTTCGTGAATGACAGTTATTTTTTTACTTATAAGATGTATTTTATAATACTAGAATAACTGTGAGCAGATCTCACAAAAACATACCCCCTGCTCCCCCATTTGATTCCAGATGTAACCCCTCCCCCGAAAACAAAATCAAAGTCAGATAAAAATTTTAAATAGCTGGTTCACAATGGCAATATCTACTGAACATTCTGTGAAAGTTTCGTTGAATTTCACTAAGTGGTCTAGGAGGAGTTGTCGCCACAAAGTGTGTACCCATATGTCAGAGAGTAAAAAAATCAACCAAAAAAAACAACAACAAAAAATAAGAAAAGAAAATCTGATCAAATTTTCAAATAGCAGTTGCTCAATGGCAATATGTACTGAACATTCTGTGAAAGTTTCATTGAATTTCATCAAGTGGTCTAGGAGGAGTTGTTGCCACAAAGTAGGTACCCTATGGCGGACGGACGCAGGAACGGACGGAAGGACGGACGGACGAACGAACGGACAGACACCATGATCACTATATACCGCCCGCTAAAGCGGGGGTATAATAAATTAGCAATCCTACAGATTTTTGCCTATTACCATTTTTGCGTGCCCACGAACAGCAGATATAAGGGTAATTATAGGAGTCAATCTCGACCGTATCATTTAAACAAAAAAATTGTTATGTCATATATTTTTGTTTGCAAAATAATTAAATATATTAAAACTGCATGTTTGAATATATTAAAACTGCATGTTTGTGGTTGTGCTTCAAAGGACAATATATAGCCAATAGTCATATCCTAGTCATAAAAAGAAACGATAATTTTTTTGTCCCTCAATTATTGTTTTTATTTTTTTAATCTAATGCAAGAACGAATGAAAAAAAAATTCAACTTTATTGCGAAAAACACTAAAAAACATCAGATCGTGTTTTTTTCCGATTTTTTTTCGCAAGAAATTATCAGCAGTCATTCAACTCACAGAATTTGTCATCCGAAAGCTTAAACTGTAAAAAGACATACATTTTTGCGTTGTTAACTTAACTTATCTTTCGCAAATTTTTAAAAGATCCTGAATTGGCATAAAAAGATGCTTAAAATGACGTTTACGGAAAAATCGTCACAAACCTCTTCAAATTAATTTTTAATGTCCTTTCGTTTTTAAATCTTAAGGATATAGTCTTTTCTCAGTTGCCTGATCTCAGATTTCAATATGCAAATCGATCTAAAATATATACATTCATGCAATTTTCTCATATTTAATCTTTTAAAAATTTGAAATAGGTTTTTAGCTCTGCCATCACTCGGCGCCCGTCTCCGTCTATCTGTCATCCGTAAACATCTATTTAAAGATCTCATCTGAAACTACTAAGCCAATACTAGCGAAATGTGGCCTGATGCACCACCAGGGTATGCACTTTCAAGTTTGTACTTTTTAAATCCGTAGACTAAACAACGTGGCCGCTGTTACTAAAATAGATCATAGGGCTAAATTGCAATTTTTGCAAACAACTCAAAAATCGTTACAGATATAAAAAAAAATCTGACAGGGTAATGGTCATTAGCATGGTGCGATTTACCCACCCTACAATTTTTGAGAATATCTGATAATCCGTCTTGGAGCTATTGCCCCTTAAACAATTTTTTGTTTTTTGTTTTTTGTTTTTTTTGTTTTTGTTTTTTTTTTTTGTTTGGTTTTGTTACTTTTAGTCTTATATATGAAAATGGTAGGAGTTAGAAGTAAAGTTCATAATACAAAAGCATCAACATAGTACGATCTGCATGTTCTGCAATTTTAAAAAGAAAATCTGACGACCGACATAGGAGTTATTGTCCCTTTTTACTTTGAATTTTCACGATTTTTATACAATTTCTACATATGTCAAGCAAGTTCGCATCTTATCCAAGATTGCAGCCAGCAGGGAACATAGTTTAACATAGAACTCTATGGGAATTACATTCAAAGATCTTCTCCTCTGAAACCACTGAGCCAATGGGAACCAAACTAAGTCACAATAGACCTCAGGTGGTCCCTTTTAGAGTTTGTGATTTTTATAGCCTTACCTTATTCAAGATGTTCGCCAACGGGGAACATAGTTTAAAATATGGACCCTATAGGAAATGCATTCAAAGATCTTCTCCGCTGAAACTACCGAACCTATTTTCATTGTTACCTCGGTATTTTGTTATTTGTTACCTTTGGGCCGATGCCACTGCTTGTGGACTGATAATCCCCGAGAGTATTCACCAACCCAGTAACAAGTACTTCGGTGCTGACCCGAAGACCGATTTTATTTGAAAATTTGCAATATCTAAATTTACGAAAATTTTGTTAAAACCTAAGGAGTATTTCCCTCTTGCATACTCTGTCCTTAGCTGATTTTGGCTTTTCTATGAAGATCCTATTGGTAATTTGTTCTCTCTCAGCTTTTACACACATTTCGGTTTATGGTTTTCCAAATGTTTCGAGTTGATCTGCACTGATGAGACAAAAGTTGTCGAAATGCGCATATGCAGAACCTAAATTCATTGTTACCTCGCTATTTTGTTATTTGGAACCAATCTTAGTTACAATAGTCCTTTTATGGTCCCCTTCGAAGTTCCTGATTCTTTTATATTCGCACAGCATCTAAGATTGTCGCTAGCGGACCGTATGGGAAATGCATTGAAAGGTATTCTCCTCAGAAACCAAGAGACCAACAGGAACCAAACCTGGTTACAATTTTTCTGGTTGGTCCCCATCAAAGCTTGTGATTTTAATGTTCCTACGTAATCCAAGATGGTCGCCATCACGGGATATGGTTTAACATAGGACCCTATAGAAAATATATTCAAAGATCTTCTCTGAAACTAGTTAGCCAATTGCAACCAAACTTTGTCACAATAATCTCTAGGTGGTCCCCTTGAAAGTTTGTGATTCTCACGTTCGTACCTCATCCAAGATGTTCGCCAGAGTGGAACATAGTTTAACATAGGACCCTACGGGAAATGCAATCTCCTCTGAACCTACTGAGCCAATTGGAACCAGACTTGGTTACAGTTGTTTTGGGTGGTCTCCCTCAAAGTTAATTTTTATGCTTTGACCTCACCCAAGATTGAAACTGTAACATATAAAAAACAAAATACCGAAGTTACTGTTAATTTAGATTCTGCATATGGACATTTCGACAACTAATGTCTCTTTAGTGTAGATCAAATCAAAACATTTGGAAATCCACATACGGAAATATGTGAAAAATCAGATAATGAATAAATAAACAATAGGATCTAAATAATAAAGCTACGGACAAAGCTATGCGAGAGGGAGATCTGATGAACTGATTTATATTATGAATGGCTGGTCTTTTGGTGATAATGAATAGAACCAGTCACCAGGTGAGCGGTACAGATTCATGTGAGTCTTTAGTTTGAATTCTGAAATAAATTATAATAAAATATTTTGTAATCTAGAAACTAGTTATAGTTCTTTTTGTGGTTATTATATTTTGCCTTTTGTGGTGTGGTTGCAATCCATGTAATTTTCAAAAAGTACAATTTCTCGTTTTTTAAGTTATTTGAAGAACGTAAATTGATCTAAAATCCAAAATACATAAAAAAGTAACATTTTTGATATAATGATGGTTTTAGTCACTAAAGCAATATTAATTTCAATGATCTTTTTGGTGAAACAGAGACATTGTATTGTAATCTCTCTGAGTTAACTTAACCACTGATAGAGACGTATATCCTGATAAACCAAAAATGTATATGTTTTGTATTAAAATGCTTTATTTTCAATTTCCGTTTTGGTAAATATATCTTACAGTAAATGAAAAATTTTTGTCGAAATATTGAACATTTTTACCTCGTTTTTATTTTTTATATTAAGAGGTTTTCTTATTTTGTTGTTATTTTGACCATTCTACAGACTGTTGTATTTTTGTATTACATAACCATCTCACAGCACTTATTTTGTATCTAACAGTTATTCTGGTATGCATATTAAATGTCCAAGTCTATGTTCCGTTTTATTATATATATAAATAAACAAATGTGTGCCTATTATGAAAAAATCTCTATGATCTTTTTAATGTTTTAAAGGAGAAAATGTCAAAAGAATCATACAATTTAGTTAATAAACCTCAGATAAATACATCAGGAATAAGTATTTTCTATGCAGTATTTCACAAGAAACCTGCAGTTGCCGATCGGATTACGGCACGAGAACTATAATCTTCGGATCTGTTTAGAAATATGAGTTTAAATCTAATGTAAAATTGTGTTATCAAAGTTCGAAAACGCAAATTATATATTTAGCCAATGAGAAATAAGAAGCTCAATCGCAAATAGATGTTTAAAGTTCAGCAAATCAGAAACGAAACCAAAAAAATGGGAATTAAAAGAAAATTAATGTAAGAATATTATAGATCATAATGTTTTAAAACTTCACAAATGACAAATACTATTTATACAGTTAGGTCCTTATGATCGCTTTGGATGTAAACGAACAACAGATTTTGTCACGTAAGTGTTCGTAACTTTCGACGTTTACTTCATTTTTTCTCCAAAATTGCGTGGCACAAGAACTAAAAATCCTGTCATAACGTGTGTATGGTTGTAAACTGAAGCAACGTGTTTTTATTTACCATATTCTCTTTTTTAAGCTAATTGCAATACTTAGAATTCATTTTTTTTCTAAACACACAAAAAGTATAGTATTTTGATAAAGCGCAGATAGTACACCCTGCAACAAAAATAAGAATGCTCTCTTTTAATAGAATAAACCAAATGAATGTTCAGTTTGGTGATATGGACTGAAACGAATGTGCCTGGCATGAAAATGCATTTTTATGTTGTATTTCGGTAATATGCTGTGAAGCAAACGTGTATTCGTGGTATACAAAAAGAAGATAAATATTCTGATTGGATAATATAGCCGTTAGTATTTTTATTCACGTATAAAAATATAAAATCTCTATATCCATGATATTTTTGGTTAACAGGAAATGTATCAAATGTATGTATTTGGTGAATATAGACTACTGTTCCTAGTTTGTGAAATCTACACTTTCATGTTGTACTTTACAACACTGTCTAGTACATGTGCATTTGTATGTCAAGTTTATATTTTACCTTTCTGTTGTGGTGATACTTCTTTAAGTAATTTTAACGGGTATTTTTATGTTGTTTTTATGTAGTACCGAATAAAACAACTGTATCTGGTGTAATAAAAAAATTCGTAATGAATACCGAGTCAACTAAAAATCAGATCACATGGCAATATAAGGATAAAACTCATGATCAAACTTTGGCGCATCTTCTCATCAACGAAATGATCCTTGGCTATTTTGCAGCAAAAATGCCGATGAATAGACAAGTCAAAACAAGCATTGGCAAGAACTGAATTAACAAAATCAGTTGCCATTATGACAACCGATTTTATCGATGTGTTTAGCGTTTTGTCTACGAACGAAATAAATTAGCAATTCTGACTTCTTTTCAAATATTGCAGGCCATTATTTTTTAAGTTATGTTTGATGCCTGAAATTATTAAACCTTCTGTGCATGTCGGGAAGCCGGCTATTTGGGTGGTCATTCAACGTGTTTATAACCTGAAATCCAATTTTTTTTATTGGTCATGAATTTGTAGTATTTTTTAAAATGTAACCATAAGGACTGTGTCTTGATTTTATGAAACAATAATTGTTTTCTGACGTCATTGTTTCTTAATTATATAAAAACGTTCAAAAAACGCTCATTTGGACCCTTTTTCGACACTTGGAATCAAATCAGTTGATCTTTTATTGCGGAAGGGTGTGTTCTGTCGTTATACAGGTCAAATTAATCCAATTACACTGAAACAAAATGTAGGAAGCATTTTACCTTGACACAAGGGAAAAGGGTATTAAAAATACGGCGATCCTAAAAATGCTTAAAATCTGAATAAAAAATCAAAAAACAAAATCAGTATTGCTCTGTCTGTGTTCAAGTATGGTCATGCAAAATATTATAACAATACTCTTTTTATTTAAAGACATGTTTCGTTTTTTTTCAATGAAAATAATTTGCGTGTTTATTTGGGTTATATTGGTATTACTGACTTGAACAAATGTAAAAGTGCAGTCATATAGTTAACTTGCAGCCCCTCTTGTTATTATATCTATATATAACAACAATTTCGTATTTCTGACCCGGACCGGAAACTGCAGTTTTCGTATTTCGCACGGAAATCCCGATTCACGAGCGAAGTCCTAGGATTCCACAATTTTGTGCTTTCTTATGTCAGAAATATTTGACCTTTATTTTTTGCTGAAAGAGTTCACGGATTTTAGATATAAATTTTTGAAGTCAAAACAAACTTTAAAGATAGCAACTGAAATATAATTTCTGGTTGGAATTAAGTGTTTACGTGCATTTCTTAGAAAGAATTATACCGAAAACAACTTATTTTGCACAAATATTAGGTTTTAAACACAAATAAAAAATGTTATCATCTAAAAAATCTTCAAGATGTTGTTTCATTGCTAAACACTTAAGGGTGTAGCGTTGGTTGACATGTAGCAATGAATTCCGTTCAAACCAGTGCTAGGACCGTCTTGAACTTACTAAGATGTATAAGCAAAAATCTTTGTTGGAAGCCTCTTGATGGTTTCAAGATGGAGACCAACAATAAATTGCTTGGTTCTACATGTTTCATGTATTAGTTTGCCTAATGTGCATTGTGTCAGTTTTAGAAATCTTCAGTGTTGGAGTACTCGAAGCATAGCGAGAACCAAAATTTCGAGTCTACAATCATTTGTCCTTCGAAATTGTAGTTAGTTCAGGATGGTTTTGGAGGTGCTTTTCGAAAAACGTATTTGAAAATGCATATAAATTTATTATTTATGAGAGTTATGATAGTGTATATACCTATGCAACAAGATGCCCCATGAAAACAGTTTTTAAGAAGATTTGTTGCATTCTCAAATTTGTATGTGAGGGAAAAATATTCACGGGAATGTGACCATACCTGTTTGTGTGGATAACTCGGGATTAAATTAACATAACATTTTCACCATTTGCTGTCGTAATTCGCCCTGTGTTTGGGAATGTGTGCTGTTTGAATTTTTCTTTCGTTCAAAGAATTTCCCCTCAATATATTATTCCGACTTTTGTAAACCCTTTTATTTCTTTAAAATATTACATTCTCTAAATGTAATGCACTGATGTAATGAGGTTGCAAATATTGTAGGTACAATAAAGGAGCCTAACATGACCCTGACATTTAGTTTAAATGACACACAGTTGAACGTATCGTGTTATGTATCTACTTTAGCAGCAAGGGTTGTCATTAAATTCATACCTGATAAATCAGTAAAAGCATCATGTGAAACTCCAGTTCCGGGTAAATACCCAGGACGCTGTTGGACAAGTAAAGTAGGAAACATCACTCAAAACATTCAAACGAATATGACAACTTTCGTTGTGTTTACGGATAAAGTTAAAAGATTTGAGGGCCCCTGGGAATGCTCTTATGGAACTAATATTAAACAGATTTACGAGGAATTCAAGATTGAAAAAGATCAACCAGGTATTTATTAATAGCATTGTAAAAACAGAATAAAATCCAAACATGTTGAAAATATATAGCATCTTTAATATTGCATAGAATACTTTGTTTAACTACAGCAAGCCTATTTTATTTGCTGTAAAATATCAAGTCTAAAACTGAGCTAGTCACAGGTCTTGCGCGTCAGCAAATTACAAGCTTATTCTAAAAACAAGTATGATAAAGAAAGGAATTGGGGTAAGTGTCAAGGAGACAACATCCCCTCTCTAGGGTAAAAAAGTGAATCAAAGGAAACAAACAAATAACCCGAATATCAAGAAAGTAAAATTTATAAGAAAACAAGGACAAGCCAATGACCAACATATTCCTGACTTGGGACAGGTGATGGGATTAAACTCGTTTTCTTGTTTGCTGAATGGCTAAAAAATAAATACACAAAAAGACTCACAGTAAGAATCAAGCTAGAAAAAAGTCCAACTTATCAACACAGGTACCTTAAGTTTACAATTAAGTAAATAAATGTGAATACAATACACACAGGTAATGTCCTGACAAATGCTCGCAGTTATTGACAGCTAGCTAAGGACATAATTTGATATCAAGCCCACTTGCATATGAAACTTCCATTGAAATACTTCTCAATAGATTTCCTATAACAAAATCATCAATTATGAAAGAAGAACATGATATTGTGATATGCCAAAAAACTGCAAATTGGCAAAATTGCTTTAATTTAGTTACGATGTAAACAATTGAGGAGCTGATCAATATTTTGCCAATAAAAAACAGAAGTACAGATTTAACAACAATAATGTATTTATATCTTTTATGAATAAGTTTGTTCAACGGATATATAAGTTTGGAAGGACACTTTTTTGAATTCCTGCGCTTTGTAAATTATATTTCCATAGACATTATGATTTGAAACGCCCTGTTGTATAAGAACCATGCATGTAGAACCAAGTTTCCTTAAGAAGTCAATGTATCTATAATTACATTCAGAAATGATTGCATTCTTGAAATTTGTAGAAAACATGACTTGAATGCAATGCGTCCTCTTTATGGTTTAGTTGAAAATACTAAATCATAAAATAAGCAACTACCCAAGAGACAACTGAATCTCAAAAAGCAAACTGCAAATGTAAAAACACGAAGATGGGAAGATGTGGAAATGTTATACTATACATACAGAGCATGAAAATTTATAGAGAACAACTCGAGTTATACTAATATACATTGCAAACATTAGCGATAAAGATGTCCATTTTAGTAATGACAGACAAACAGTTGTTTAGCTAGATTAACATATTTTTAGGATCTCTGTTATTCCGTATTTAAGATTAAGTAAGGAATGATCAGAGGTATGACAACACATATAAACTGATAGATTAACGGTTGCGTTGATCACTTTATATAGTTTTTGATTGGGTTATTCCTGATTCGACAGGAAACAACAAATACGGAACTTTCGAGATAGGAACTCTCGTATTATTGAAGGCGGAAACCGTCTCCTCAAATACCAGTTAGATAGATATTTGGATACCAAACCTATATTCCACACAAAAACAAACCATTTATGAAATTGAAGTGTACTTATAATTTGTTCTTCGTGACAATTTTTTAACGAAATTTTAGATGACGAAAAAACAATTACCCTGAAGCGCTACAAAAAGATTAAATATAATTTTCCCTTAGCTCAACAGTGTTAATTAATTAGTGATTCCATCTCACTGTATTGATGTATTGATTTTTTTTTCGTATAATAGTAGACTTGTTTCCGGAGTGAACATGATTCAAAAGTCCCGTATTGACTCTTTGTTTAATGATATGATTTATTACCACTGGGCCGATGCCTCTCCTGGTGGACTATTTAGTCCTCGAGAGTATTCACCAACCATCAGCCAGTACTTCGGTGCTCGCCCGAAAACCGAGTTTATTTGGAAACTTGTAATATCTAATTTTTTTTTTGGTTTAAACTAAGGAGTATCTCCCGCTCGCATAGCCCTGTCCTTAGCTGTTTTGGCTTTCCTATTTAGATCTTCTTGTTTTTTTTCTTCTCTGTCAGTATTTGCACGTATTTCGATTTATTGACTTCCAAATGTTTTAATTTTATCTACACTGAAGAGTCATAACTTGTCGAAATGCGCATATGCAGTAACAAAATTCGCAGTTAGTTGGGAAGTTTGTTTCATTTAGATCAACTTATTGCTGAATGATATATAATTAACTTACGACACAGCTGGACCATATAATTTATACTGATCTTCGAAATCTTTATTGAATAACAAAATACTGAAGTTATTAAAATGTTAAATCTTTCATAATTTATTATACATCAGACTTCCTTGTTCGTTTTTCATGATATTATCAAATACAGTGATCATATTGTTTTCACGTTTTTCTCTTGAGATATTACAATCTATAATGTCGTTAAAAGTGTACCATATGTTTCAAATCTCTCCAGCAAACATAACATGAGAATTCTTGGAACTTTTATGTGTATGTTTTTATTGTTTATTCGACTGTATTTATGACTTATTGCTAACGTATTTATTAGCTTAGGTCATAAACAATAAATAGTTAATTTTATACCCCCTCATTTCATCGAATGAATGATATTCTGACCATGAAATACATTTTCAGTGGAGAATTCCTGCCATTCATGTGCATGGATTTTATGGATTTCGTGTTTACTGCCGTGTTTGGTAGGAGTATTATTTCCAATCTGGTTAGCTGATCGTTTGAATAGAATAGGTGAGTCGGTAAACATATTTATATGAATAACATTAATGCACAAAATTGATAAATAAAGTTTATTCTTTAGGAATAATAATATTTCAGCAAATATACTTGTCATCTATTTGCTTGTGTCTCCTCGAGAGTTCATTTAAATATTATTTTTACGAGATTCGGGTTTCCCATGGAAATTGTTAAATATACTACAACACTTAAGGAATGGTAAATTTTCAAATGGTATGATTATTCTATCCTCTTCACCTAAAATATAAAGCTAGTTGGTATAAAAAAAGAAAAAAAAATTAATAACGAATTGTAGCACTGTTTCAACAGGAAACCAGAAATATAGGATCGTATCGTGTGAATTATGTTAAAACAATTTGAAATATTTTTATCTACAAAATGTTTGCCATAGGGGTTTTATGCCGTTTGCTCATTTTTATCGAATAAATGCAAAATTTCCAATTTTAGACGATACTTTAACTTTTATTGTCAATCAAAAAATGTATTTCACTCAAAGGACTTAATAAACAATTGTAATGCAACATTTATATAACGAAAGTTTTGATTGGTCAGAACTGACCGTCAATTCCACCTTCTACACACCTGGGACATGGTAGGTTCCCTGTTTAGTCTGGTTCCTTGTATGGTTACAAATACACAAGTTAAAAATAGAACATGAAATCGATTAATGGTTTTTAATTGCATTACAATCGCAATAACAGTACATTATTTGAATACCGGAGGGTGTCAATCTTGATTTGACGGTCAAAATATCCGTTTACAGGCTCCGCTACGCGTCGCCTGTAAACTGCATTTTGACCGTCAAATCTACGATTGACGCCCTCGGGTATTCAAATAATGTACTGCTATTGCTTAAATCTCGGTCTACAAATAATACATTGAAAACCCCTTTAACAAATTTAACATTTCATAAAGGGTAAGAATATTTTCAGAAAACCGCCCGCCCCAAATCCCAAATATCAGTCCCAAAAATACCTTTATAGTAGAGTTGTGTCACTGTCTCAAATATTTTTTTTTCTTTTTTCTTAATGTTATTTCTCTGATCTAGTTGAATAGTTTTGTTTGGAAATAAACTTTCAGATGGTAGGGTATACCCGGAAACGCTTATTCGGCCTCAACCCTTTCACCTTGGATTTGAAATATGCTTTTTGTTCAATTTGTTTATCTGGATATGTTTTTAACCGGAGGTAATTTGGCTTTCTCTAATTCTTGTTCAAAATAAATACTTCCCAAATGATGTTAGATGAACTTAATAATCAACATGTTTAGACATTGATCTCACTTGCTGATTGGTTGTCTCGTGTCAGTTTCAAGAAATAGTGCAACCGGATGCTGATGAAATTAACACCTGTATCATTGTCTAGCGAATTGATTTTTACATTTTATGACTAAGATAACTCAATATATTGATAATATGACATTTTTTATCAAAAATATTACACTGAACACCCCTGTCAATGAAAGGCGCAATGATACACATAGCAACGATGATAGCAACAAAATGGCGGCATACTTGAGACTGGAGACTACGGAGATCGACATACGTCAAATAAATTGAGTAGGAATTAGAGAAAAAATCTCTAACATTGTTTTCCGGTTTATTACGATAATTTCTCACATCTCGATAGTTAAATTTTCACATTTTAAAGTTCTCGGATAAACCTCGAACTTTAAAATGTGAAAATTTAACTATCTCGATGTGAGAAATATACGTAATAAACTGGAAACAATGTTAGAGACTATATATAATCTACTGTGGAAATAGTTGCATTAACCCGTTATTGTTTAGGTCAGCAAGAAGGTGCCCCATTAAGGGCATTTAACATGCATTTGTATTTTTGGACGTTTACCTATTATTATTTGATGTGGTATCACTTATTCATTGCCAGGGAAATTCTGAGTAAGACGAAATTGTTTTGAGAAACTACATGTTATTTTTTTCATTACTATTCAAGTTTTATGTTTAAGGCTAACGAAAAGGCTTATGAAAAAGCAACACAATACCGACAATTCAGTTAAGGTGTCTCAGTGGTATTATTCCGCCATTTGTGTCCAATATTTGTTCATTTAGGTTTCATAGATTTAGAAAATTAACAAAACAATTATAAAATTTAAGAAAAGTTTCAAAGTATTTTAAATTTTCGTTCCTTATCCCTTTTAAAACATTTTTATTTGAACAAAATGAACTAGAACACGTAAGTTGTTAATGTATTGCTTGATTTAAAGAATAACAGAAACCATGCAAGGGAAATGATTTGCCACTAATGTCACTCTCAGTTTTATGAGAGTTCACACTGTGAGTGGGTTGGTGTTGAATGTTGTGTTTTTTATTTCTGTTTTTTTTGTAGCTGTCTTACGTCATTGTTTTCTGTGTTCTCGTTTTTGCCATGCCTTTGGACTTCGATTTTTAGCTCACCTGGCCAAAGGCTAGGTGAGCTTTTGCCATCACTCGGCGTCCGTCGTCCGTCCATTAACTTTTATTCAAATATCTTCTCCTCTGAAACTACTTGGCCAATACTAACAAAACTTGACCTGAATCATCACAAGGGTATGCTCTTTCAAGTTTGTGATTTATATGACCAAACAACATGGCTGTTGTTACTTAAAATAGAACATAGGGGGTAAATTGCAGTTTTTTGCAAATTACTCGAAAATTACTCGATATCAAAATTCTGACATGAGGTAAAAATGATCAGCATGATTAGATATACCTGCCCTGCAATTTTGAAGAATATCCGTTTACCCGTCTTGGAGTTATTGCCCCTTCTCCGTAAAAATTTCAGTTTTTCGTTATTTTTAGTCTTATATATTGAAAATGGTAGAAGATAGAAGTGAAGTTTATATAACAAAAATGGTCAGCATAGTAAGATCTACATGTCCTGTACTTTTGAAGAAAATCTGACAACCCACATAGGAGTTATTGCCGCTTTTTCTTTGAATTTGCACAATTTTTTTATGTTTTTACTTTCATTTCAAAAACTGTTTGAGATGAAGGTTAAATGTGAATTGCAAAAGTGTTGAGGTTTTCCAGAACTACAATTTCTACATATGTCCAGCGGGTTCGCATCTCATCCAAGATGGCTGCCAGCGGGGAAGATAGTTTAACATAGGACCCTATGGGAAATGCATTCAAAGATCTTCTCCTCTGAAATCACTTAGCCAATGGGGACCAAATTTTTTCATGGTAGTCTTTGGATGGTCTCCTTTAAAGTTTGTGATTTTTATGTTCGTACTTCATCCAAGATGGTCGCCAGCACGAGAAATAGTTTAACATAGGACCCTATAGGAAATGTATCCAAAGATCTTCTTCTCTGAAACTACCAGGTCAAACTGAACCAAACTTGGTCACAATAGTCCTTGGGTGGTCCCCTTTGAAGTTTGTGATTTTTTCGCTCTTACTTCATCCAAGATGGCTGCCAGCGTGGAGCAGAGTTTAACATATGGGAAATGCATTCAAATGTCTTCTACTCTGAACCCACTGAGCTAATTGGAACCAAACTTGGTTACAATAGTCTTGAGATGCTTCCCTTCAGAGTTTGTGATATTTATGTTCATTCCTCATTCAAGATGGCCGCCAGCAGGAACATAGTTTAACATAGGGACTCTATGGGAAATGCATTCAAATGTCTTCTCCTCTGAACCTACTGAGCCAATTGGAACCAAACTTGGTTACAATTGTCTTTGGGTGATCCCTTCCAAAGTTTGTGGTTTTTAGTTTTTTCCTCATCCAAGAATGAAAATGTAATATCTGGTGAACTGATTTATAGTATGAATGGGTGGTCTATTGGTGACAATGAATAAAACCAGTCACCAGGTGAGCGACACAGGCTCATGTGAGCCTCTAGTTGTAAATACTACTCCTTTGTTTATTGGGTATTCTACTACCGTTGTTTGATAAAAATGTTTCATATAGATATAAAATAACTAAATACCGAAGTTACTGTGAATTTAAATTCTGCATATGCGCATTTAACTAGAGAAGAGAAGATATAACTAGAGAAATTAATGATTTACAATTCATCTCTCTTAGTGTAGCGGTTACTACTATTTTTTAGCTCACCTGGTTAATGCCAGGGTGAGCTTTTGCTACCACTTTGCGTCCGTCGTCCGTCAGTCGTCCGTCGTCCGTCCGGCGTAAACTTTTCATTCATAGATCTTCTCCTCTGAAACTGCAGGGCCAATTGGAACCAAACTTGGCCACAATAGTCTTTGGGTGGTCCCTTACCAAAAAGCTATTTTTCAGGTCCGTGCGATATCCAAGATGGCCGCCAGCGGGAAACATAGTTTTAACATTGGACTCTATGGGAAAACACATTCAAAGATCTTCTCCTCTGAAACTATTAAGCCAATTGGCACCAAACTTGGCCAAAATAGTCCTTTGGTGGTCCCTTACGAAAAAGCTGTTTTTCAGGTCCGCGCAATTTCCAAGATGGTCGCCAGCGGGGAACATAGTTTTAACATTGGACCCTATGGGAAAACATATTCAAAGATCTTCTCCTCTAAAACTATTAAGCCAATTGGCACCAAACTTGGCCACAATAGTCCTTTGGTAGTCCCTTACAAAAAAGCTGTTTTTCAAGTCCGCATAATATCCAAGATGGCCGCCAGCGGGAAACATATTTAAAACGTTGGACCCTTTAGAAAAACACATTGAAAGATCTTCTCTGAAACTACGAAGCCAATTGGCACCAAACTTGGCCACAATAGTCCTTTGGTGGTCCCTTACGAAAAAGCTGTTTGCAGGTCCGTGCGATATCCAAGATGGTCGCCAGCGGGAAACATAGTTTTAACATTGGACCCTATGGGAAAACACATTCAAAGATCTTCTCCTCTGATACAATTAGCCAGTTTGCACCAAACTTGGCCACAATAGTCATTTGGTGGTCCCTTACGAAAAAGCTGTTTTTCAGGTCCGCGCAATATCCAAGATGGCCGCCAGCGGGAAACATAGTTTTAACATTGGACCCTATGGGAAAACACATTCAAAGATCTTCTCCTCTGAAACTATTAAGCCAATTGGCACCAAACTTCGCCACAATAGTCCTTTGGTGGTCCCTTACAAACAATATGTTTTTCAGTTCCGCGCAATATCCAAGATGGCCGCCAGCGGGAAACATAGTTTTAACGTTGGTCCCTATTGGAAAACACATTCAAAGATCTTCTCTGAAACTACGAAGCCAATTGGCACCAAACTTGGCCACAATAGTCCTTTGGTAGTCCCTTACGAAAAAGCTGTTTTTCAGGTCCGCGCAATATCCAAGATGGCCGCCAGCGGGGAACATAGTTTTAACATTGGACCCTATTGGAAAACACATTCAAAGAACTTCTCCTCTGCAACTATTAAGCCAATTGGCACCAAACTTGGCCACAATAGTCTTTGGTGGTCCCTTACCAAAAAGCTGTTTTAAAGGTCCGTTGGAAATATAAGATGGCCGACAGCGGGAAACATAGTTTGAACATTGGACCCTATGGGAAAACACATTCAAAGATCTTCTCTGAAACTACGAAGCCAATTGGCACCAAACTTGGCCACAATAGTCCTTTGGTAGTCCCTAACGAAAAAGCTGTTTTTCAGGTCCGCGCGATATCCAAGATGGCCGCCAGCGGAAAACATAGTTTTAACGTTGGACACTATGGTAAAAACACATTCAAAGATCTTCTCTGAAACTATTAAGCCAATTGGCACCAAACTTGGCCACAATAGTCCTTTGGTGGTCCCTTACAAAAAAGCTGTTTTTTAGGTTTTTTAACATTGGACCCTATGGGAAAACCGATCTTCTCCTCTGAAACTACTGAGCCAATGGAATCAAACTTGGTCAAAATAGTTTTTATGTGGACCCCTGAAAAGAAAAATGTTGTTTTTTTCTCAGGTTCCCATTTTATCCAAGATGGCTGCCAGCAGGGTACATATTTTAACATTGGACCCATGGGTGACACTAACAGACGTCTTTTCCCCTTAAACTAATTGGGCATATTGGAACTATAGTTTTATTCTATACATGTATATGGGCTTTAACATAAAATGTCTATCTTAATCAAGGACCAGGTGAGCGATGCAGGCTCTTGAGAGCCTCTTGTTTCTTGTTTCATTGTAAACACTACAATGATTTAAAAGCATATACAAAGGATGAACAAAATCTATAATATCTATTTACAGTTATTCCCTCATAGGGTCATTTTTCCTCTCATTTCTATGTAAAATCCTTGAATTTTATAATTTCAGTTTTTTGCGCTTGAATGCACGATGATCCCCAAACTTTATATCTTAAAAAATAAACCAGTTATGTTTCAACAGAAAATTTTACGAAATAATAAAATTTGAAATTAATACCCTACAGACACCTTAAACCAGATATTTGCATACGAGAAAATGATTTAATATGAAGGTTTTACAAGACGATTTAAAAAGAGATCCCTTTGTATAATAAGTCATTTTCCATTGTGTACTAGTAGATAACATTTGAAAAAGACAACTTTGCACAAATGCATTTACATTCTGTCCTTTTAAAAAAAAATCTTTCCACTTTGTCCGGCTTTTGAATGACTTTTCGATAGAATGACAATATATATGTACGACTCTAAAACGCGATGGTACGCTAAAGTACGATGGCCACGCTAAAGTGCGAGGGCCTAAGCTAAAGTGCGATGGTGAACACGCTAAAATGCGATGGTCCACGCTAAAGTGCGATGGTCTTATGCGCTAAAGTGCGATGGTTCATACATATTGTGACGTCAAACTTAACTGTGGTGGTCAACACGCTAAAGTGCGATGGTCAACTCTAAAGTGTGATGGTCTGCTGCGATAAAATGCGATGGATCATGCATATTGTGACATAAAACTAAAGTGTGATGGTGAACACACTAGAGTGCAATGGTCCACGATAAAGTGTTTATGTTATACTGTGCTGAAGTACGATGGTTTCAAGATATATTGTGACGTCAAACGTAAGTGTGATATTGAAGACCCTAAGTTCCACTTGTTTACACTGAAGTATAATGTTTGGATCCCAAAAATTGATTTGAACGGATGAAGTACTAAGCTAATGATCCTGCCCTATATTCCAATCACTACGATTGCTCCTCGAAGAAGGAAAGATTTGGCTACGGAGAAAGCTTGATTGCACTCATTGCTTTTGAAAAGCTGTGAAGCTAGTTGTTCAGGCCTTATAGGGTGTCTGTTTTCCATTTTACATATGTTTTCAGAGATGAAATTAAGTAAAATAACTTGATAACATAATAACAAACTGTTGCTTTTGCCTATGGCATGACTGATGCCTATCTATTCAATATTTTTGTCTATCAGATAGAGGGTGATACTGGAAAACAGAAAAGATTGTAAAAGAAGTGTGATTTCAATATGTTAAACTATATGTAAACTAGAGATGGGAGCAGTCGCAAAGCTAATCCCCGCGCCCGCTGTCAAGAATATAATCTAAAGATGTATAAATGTTGAAGGTAGTACAACCACTGAACATTAAAATCATTGATGTGTAACATGTGGTTTCTCATTAATGCAAAATTTAACCCAAGTCAGTCAAGTGTAAAATGTAGGTCAAAGTGACCCAATTATCATCTGTAGCTGCAACACTCTCCAAGATGCACCCACTGACCAAAGTAATTGATGCGCCACATGTAGTTTCTCAGATATGAACCTAAACACAAACTTTAACCGGAGTCATTGAAGCGTAAAATATAGGACAGGGTGACCCAATTATCATCTGAAGCAGCATCACTCTCAAGACGCATCCACCGACCAAAGATGATTGATGTGTCACATGAAGTTTCTCAGATAAGAACCTTAACGCAAACTTCAACCTGAGTAATTGAAGCGTTAAATGTAGGTCAAAGTGACCCAATTATCATCTGAAGCAGCATCACTCTTCAAGACTCATCCACTGATCAAAGATGATCAAGGTGCTACATGTAGTTTCTCAGATATGAAGCTTAACACAAACTTTAACCTGAGTCATTGAAGCATAAAATGTAGGTCAGAGTGACCCAATTATCATCTGCAATAATGAGACATCAATTGTTGATATGCGCATATGCAGAAAGTAAATTCACAGTGACTTCGGTATTTAGTTATTTGTTACCACTGGGTCGATGCCACTGCTGGTGGACTGTTAGTCCCCGAGGGTATTCACCAGCCCAGTAGTCAGGACTTCGGTGCTGACCCGAAAGCCGAGTATTTTTGAAACCTTCCAATATCTAAAATTTTATAAATTTAATTGAAAACTGAGGAGTATCTTCCTCATGCAAAGCTCTGTCCTTAGCTGATTTTGGCTTTAAATTTAGATCACTTTGGTTATTTGTTCTCTATCAGTTTTTAAACATCTTTGAGTTTATGGTCTTCCAAACGTTTAGATTTTATCTGCACTGATGAGACATCAATTGTCGAAATGCGCATATGCAGAAAGTAAATTCACAGTGACTTCGGTATTTAGTTATCTGAAGTAGCATCACTCTCTAAGACGCATCCATTGACCAGAGATGATTGATGTGCCACATGTAGTTTCTCAGATATGAACCTTAACGCAAACTTTAACCTGAGGTGGTACGAGCGGACGGACACCCGGACGGACGGACGAACGGCCGAGATGCTTTATCCCCTCCCAAACTCCGTTTGGCGAGGGGTTGATAAGTTAATTTGTAACTTATTTCTTTAAGATAATTTTTGGATTACTGACAGACAGAAAGACCAACCTAATATTTTGTAATTAGTGTATTTTTGTAATTAGTATAATTTGTAACTAGTATAATTAGTATACATGAATAAATTTTCAAATGACACAAATGAAATGCGTATTTGATATCAAAATGAATTTATTTTCTAAAGCATATTAGGACGAATTAAGTATTTGGACAACTGGTGCACTTTATTGTTTTCGCAGTCTTTAACTGTATATATTTTTCCTCTGCTATCATCAAGTTCAATGTTAATTATTATGCCCCTTTTCCAGTATCCAGAAAGGAAGACATTAGTATCGGCAGACATAGCTGAATTAGGTCTAAAATCGACAAAACTACCAACATCAGGACGAAACGATTCCATGTCGGTCAGCATTGGTTTTTTTAGGGAACAACTCTACAGGGTACATACTACAATCCCACATCTGCCGATTCTGTAAAATATGAAAAATAATACTTGTATCAACATTTACACTAGAAACAATAATGTTAACAACTAAATTATGTATCAAAGATATTAAGATACAGAAGTTAGTGTAGACTTAGATTCCAGAGATTGGAAATAATCGAATACTCAAGTGCTTTTAACAATTCAATAAAAATATTTCAAATTTAGTTAGCTCTGATGTATATGCATCTGTCTCTGAATGTCGACGTGTAATTTAAAGGTGATGAAAATTGTTGATTATCCATAAACCGTCTTGCATACATTTCTCTGTAATACGGGCTGACATCTTTCTGTGAATAAATGATGTAGAAATGTTATGTAGCAGACAACAACCTAAAAAAATATCTTTATTAAAATACAATTTGTGCTGTTTGGGTAATCTATAGTCGGACTAATGTAACCTACATTTCACATAATTGAGGTTCCACATGGAGGTTGCAGGTAATCAATTCATCATTTTCTTTTGACGTTATCAATAATTATACAGTGTAATGTTTCAGACTGTAATCAAATAATAAAGAAGTCGGAAGCAACTATTCATTCAAAAAACACCTGGCACTCAAATAATCACCAATAAAATACAGTGAAATCAGGTAATTAAGAAACTCATCAGAAGTCTCATCAGAACGAAATATCTTGTAGAATGGAGATCATTGGAATAAATCGTGATTATTCGCTAAAAAATTGTCCTGGCATTGTAAAGTATTGCGTCTCATCTGTGAATTGCTTATATCACTTAAAGGCTACATTGTTGACACTCCCATATTTATATTCTCTTTTTCGTCATGTGATTCTGTCATTAAAGAACCTGAAACACAGTTGCTGAATGCCTGAAAATAAAATATTTCCTTGATTATCGATAACCCAATTTACGACATCGGAACAATACATCGGCAAACGAGGAGAGGGAAAATTCTAAAATAATAAATCCAAAATCACGGCAATTCCAAGGAACACGAATTGAGACAGTGTGGCAAATGGCACAGTCATATGACAATTGGATACCCGAACACCCATTTTCTGTTATTACCATCATTATTTCCCCATGCAAATATCAAACAGCAATCATTTTACTTCATGAACATCTGCAGATTGCATACTACAAATGTATTTAATAAAAATCCAATGAGTCGTTTAATAAGACATTCGCCCAGGAATTAAAGGACACATAGACGGAAAGGATACGAATGGGGCAGTTCGACAAGTTCACACGGGATAACCAGATATTATCACTAAAAGACAAAATGACCAAGCAAGAAAGTCGAAAAGTCGTCCAAATGAACTAACTATTTTTGTGATTGGTGATCTTTATAGAAATTGCATAAAGGGTTATTGGCCAAAAATGGTTATTAATGAAAATAAAAACAGTATTCTTTTACATGTTTACCTGACACTGTAAGGTCGTCCATACCATCTTGGAATTGCTGTCAAGTAAAGGCTGAACCGTTGACTCTTCCTCATTTGTATTTAACTGTCCTTCTTCGTGTTGTGATTCTGTCATCAAATAAACTGATACACTGTCACTGATTAACTGAAATATAAGGGAATTTTTTTATGATTTATATTACACTGGAACACACACCATGTTCTAACAAATGAATATCATGAATAAAAATAATTTGTTGTCCCTTTTTAAGGTAACCATAAAAAAGCATAATTTATCATCTCAGACGGTGCCATTTTAGGCAACTTCACGATGAATATCACTACAAAACTGAACATTATGTTTCCTAGCATCATGTATATTAATACAAAACACAAAATTATTTGTGCATTACATATCTGGTACATTAAATTAAGTTACATACCGGATTATTTTTATCAATAATAGTACAGATCCTGTCATGCCACAGTACTAGTGTTTCAACGTCTTTGTTAGTTAATGTGTTGTCTTCATCCTGTGATAAATTGGCTGTTCATACATAAAAGGTTTGCTCGACGTGCATGCCAAAAAGTTTACCAGCTAATCCTATAGTAAGACACTACCATGAAGTCGTAGCAACTTATGAAGATAGTACTTCCTTTTATATCCATTATTAATAATTCATCAAAACAAAATGTTATCGAATTAATTCAAATATGTACCTTAAAAATGTTATATTCATATTGGTTTCAGAAAGATAAAAAGTATACTATATATAAATTTTAAAAATGCACAATGGGGATATATGCTACAGTGCAAATAGAAGCGGCAATTAATTTCATATAATTAGCAATTTAGTGAAGTACAGATAAGCACTATAAACCCTGTCATTTTTTAATTCAATTTTAAGTATACACACCTCTTCGCTTTTATTTTCCTCCCTTCCTGAGGTTTTCTTACTTAATTGGTCCTCTACAAGTGCACTATTACCCGACTTGCCCTGTAAAAAATATAAAAAGTAACATTTTTTATTATTTATAACAAAATGCAAATAACTAAAATGAGCAACCCCGTATTTCCTCGCCCGAGACACTAAAACATCTAACTGGCATAGGCAACTATAATTTTGCTTAATATTTGTATTTAATATGCAAATTTTAGTTCATTCAATCCACTGAAAATGATGAGACAAGTTAATATTATCTATAATATTATGATTTTTGAATAATGAAAGTACATCATCCGTTCTTACTTTAGCATCATCTGATTCTTCAATCGGTTTCTGGTCGGCATCATCCTCCACATCCAAATGAGCAGTGTCTAGAAATTCCCTTTCTTCTTTAGTCAAATTGCACAATGGGAACTGATATAAATATAAAAGCAAACAAACTGTAAGATTTCTTTACATCATTAATTTCAAATTCAAGCGATATACTTGGGCTTAAGCCATTCAAAAATTGTTTATTGTGTGCACACGAATATCGTTTTTCTTTCCATATATCATTCTATCAAATTTCAATTATTAGAAAAAAGTTCATTATAAAGCATTGAAAAATTTAAAGAAAATAATAACATAATTTATCTGAAAAATGTATGACAATTGGGTTTATAATTTGAACTAGAACCCACAAAAAAAAGCAAAGGCAGCTTGAAGTCAGATGAATAATTTACTGTACGTACTTGTTCTTCAGAGGAACTAAAATGTTTGGTCTCTTGAAAAAGCGTTGGTATGGTGTCATTGGTTTCGTGGACTTGTTCACCCTATTGTTATATTTGTAATAAAATTCACCAACACAGCTTGGCCAGTCTCTAGTATCTACAAACTGTGTCCTAAAATAAGCCACAACTGTTCTGTTAAATATTTCAACACGTCCTGAAAAACATATGGTAGAATAGATCTGATAGATTGTGTCGACTTTGTCAGTTGCGTGAATTGGGTGACGAATTTCATTTTATTCTAAAGAGTCCCTTTTTTACCAGAAAAAGACTAATACCTAACATGTTTTTCAGAAGGCCAAATGTCATAAAATTTTCTTCTCTCTTCAAAAGCCAAGAAAAAAAAACCCCAAAAAAACAAAACACGAAACTCTCCGAAAATTATATACATTTATTAGCATTGTGAATACTGCAAAAAATTCTCCTTGAAAATCCGTCTCTTACTTATTGAATACTTATTGCGTATAGATTTAATTATAATTGTAACTTATTATAATTGATTGTCATATTTAATATTTACTTGTTCTATGTGTACATGTCTCTCTCTCTTACTCTGTAAAATTTGTATGCTCAATAAAGATATACAATGTATATAGTACATGTAAATACATGTCGAATGCATCTTTTCTTGTAAATGCAAAATCTTCTATTTCGACTACATGTCTATTTCATAATTGATAAGTGTTTTTCAACACAATTACGCACTAAAAATATGTTTCATGTCATTTGCACTAATGCACACACAAGGAAATATAAATACATCTTGCATTATTAAAACATTGTGTTGGGATCCCACTGACCAGGGGCCACACGCACATTTCCAATAAACTATCAATATTTTATATATTTTAAACTAAGAAATGACCATGAGCACATTGTAGTATTTAAATACTAGTACACAAGTCAATAATAAATGAGACATTGTCCGTTTATTTTATATTGTAGACTAGAGAAACCCGTCATGGCATAGCTGAAGTACTAATCAGTAAATGTAATTTATCCTGCAATAGCCGTTTTTATAGACGAATACGACACTACGAATATTGTCGTATTCGTAGAGTATGCTGGTAACCGGTCAATGAAATTGAACGAAGAAAAGACAGGGCGACTGGTCTGACAACCTCTTCTTTGACGTCACAGTGTAAATTCGCCTATGACGTCATGGATTCAACCAATATAAAATTTATTTGTACTCGCTGGGAAACAGGCGAGAAATGCTCGGTAAACCTCGCATTTCTGCCTGTTTCTAAAGCTCGTCAAATAAATTTTAGATTTTCCGACAATGTACATATATTGTATATATACTTTTGGACGAAACCAACAATGATTCTTCCTTGGGCTTACCCAAATAAAAGTCGCACACTGGTAATGGCTAACCCTTACCTAAACCAAACAAGATAAACACGACAATATCATAAGCTTATAGTATTGGGACCCCTAAAGTAAAGTAAAGGGGCCTTCATTTACTTTAGGGACCCACTACTTTAGGGTGGTGATTTTTTTTTTTTTTTTGCAATTACATTTATTACAGTAAACTTTGGTTAGGGTTAAGATTATTGGTTAGAGTTAGTGTCCTGTGGTTAGATATGGTTAGCACTTTAGCGTCCCCATCGCACTTTAGAGTCCTACATATTTATTACAGTAAGCTTTGGTAAGGGTTAAGGTAATGGGGTAGGGTTAGAGTTATGAATAGGGATAGAGTGAGTGTATTGTGGTTAGTGTTTAGGTTAGGGATATGTTTAGCCTATCTAGGACAGGGTCCCCTACAGTAAACTAAGTTCACTTTGGGTGGTAATTTCGGATTTACCACTGCTAGTTTTGTTTGTATTACGTTTAAAGTAGTGTTGGAAGAGAATCAGGACTATTGTCCGCTTGAATAACTTTGGGCTCTAGGCTCCACCATCAAAGGCTCAAAAATAGGCGGAAACAGATACCTTTGTTTTCTAAAGTAATTAAATAAATATTTACCTTGCGATTGTGGATGGTAAGGACGACCATTTATGTGTCTAGTTTTAAATTCTTCAATAACATCGGCTAAATCTTCATTGTTGAACTCTTTCCCATTATCAGTTTGCAAAATTCTTGGAGGTCCGAAAATGTAAAATAAACTTGAGTATAAGCGCCGAAACGTCTTTGGACGTCTTCTGCTTCAAATAACCCCCAAAAGCATACCTACTGTAGCAATCTACGGTATTACATATGTAATTATTACCTCTACATGGCGGCATTTTCTTCAGATCCATTTGCCAACGACTATTGGCATATGGGATTGGTCGTCTTGTGCGACTTGTTTTCGGCAAATCTACAGCCGCCAAGCACTGCTGACACGAAATATTCTGCTTAAAAAGCAGGCGCTCACTTTCCCGGACCACGGGTAGAAAGATCGTCTTATTGTTTTATATAAAGAGTCACTCTTTCTGTGGTCAATCATATGGTTATTATTGATTTCGTTAACCATCTCCTCTTTTGATAGAACTCGTCTGTGATTCCTCCAACTACAGTACTTCTATAATAGACATTATCACTGTCCTTGTCATACAGAAAGTTGTTCATGTATTTCCGTATTGAAGTTTCTCCCATTTGAAGATTGAGTTCTTCTTTAATTTTCTTTGCACACCAGCTGCTTTTCTGAAACTTTGTCTTGCAAATTTCCTTGATATCTTCAAGGACCGCCCAAAACTGCTCTGGGTTGGGATCATTTGTTTCGATTTGATCTGCACTGAAGCGACATAAGTTGTCGAAATGCGCATATGCAGAATTTACATTTACAGTAACTTCGGTATTTAGTTATTTGTTTCCCTTTTTTCCTTTTTTTCAGGAACAAAAAACCCTCATCTGGCATATCAGTCTCAGCCATGTTGTTTTCTAAACGCAACGTCTAAGCCGACGTCACAAAAAGCTCTCGTCATATTTGCAATTTATTCCTTGACGTTTTCGCGTACCTTATACACTTCTCGCGAAACATCGGTAAAATCATAAGTAAATAATTATACTTACACGTTCACAATTGTCAGTTTGCGGAAAGGGGCAATGAAAAATATTGAAAAGGGGTATCGTTCAATAAGAGTTTAACCTAATATAAATTTTCAGGCATTTAAAGCGACTACTTAATAAATCATTTATTTCGATTAATATAAAAAATAATTCTGAAATTAATTTTGTTCGTTCATGCAACCATCGCACTTTAGCGTGGACCATCGCACATTAGCGTATACTTTAATAACAAAGCAGCGGACTCTTAGCGGAACCATCGGACTTTAGCGTCTACTATAAGAGTTGACCATCGCTCTTTAGCGTGGACCATCGCACTTAAGCGCGACCATCGGACTTCAGCGTCTACTATAAGAGTCGACCATCGCACTTTAGCGTGAACCATCGCAATTTAGCGCGAGCATCGCACTTTAGCGTCCCCATCGCACTTTAGAGTCCTTCATATATATTTGTTTTTACCACCATTTAGGTTCTTAACTATTAACGGTTTAACTTGACATAGTTTCATTGTTATTATTATCCAGCCTATTTATTGCATTGTATAAAACCCCATTTTAGACTCCCATGATAAAGTGTGATGGGTCTTATTTTTCTACAAGGTAAATAGTTTAGATAAGCATTACCCTACGTGTCAACCTACCTTGAGGTTCATAGGTATTATGTGATTTGAACGGATGCATTTTATATATTTCAATGGTGGTAATAACAAAATTACCGAACAGAGTTGTCAAGAGCCGACGTTCATGAGACGAAAATACAGATTGAGTGGAAAATTGTGGACCGCAATGGTCCATACTTGGTAGAGACATTTCGAAAGAAATTATATAGCATTGACAATTTTGTAAAAACGACACATGTTTGACTTTATTATATGAACTATTGTACAAAAAACTATACTTAGCACATGAAACGCACCACTTGCTTAATGTTGATTAGCTCCCTTAATAGTTTAGCAATATTAACCCTTTTATGTATTTGTTTTTAATTCTAAATGTCGAAAACAAGCAAGTTGATCTTGTCAAAACATTTCTTGTTTGATAGTAACAGCAATGCTTTCTATTGAATGTGTAGGAAAACAAAGTTCCGGATTGCACATCTAAGCTAAGAATGGGCTTGCTCCGAAGCTGTATTGTCTACAGTTACAGAAACAGTAATTTTCGACTATATCTTAAAAGTAGGCGCGCAAAAGATTCAAAATTCATTTTTTTTAAACAATTTTGCATTTTTTAGTGAAAACTGTTTTTTTTTTTAGATTTCAAAAATGTTTCATTTTCGTCTGCATTATAATAGAGACAATGTGTCAAATTTACAAAAAAGATAAATTATGTATTAGGGGAGATATTTGCTTTTGAAATTTAAAGGTACAAAGTAATACACGTTGGAGGCGCATTTCTTATGCTGTTGAATATATATACCCTTATTCGTATCTGACGTTTTAGAATGTTATATTACAGAGCATGTCAACTACCAACTGGTTATACCACGTCTTGCAATAATCGTAGTGCTAACTGTCTGTGGCGCAACACTGCCAGTAGGATATGCTGTGTGTTCCTGTAAAGAAGGTAGATACATTAAAAATTGAGTTTTATTTTCACCTATCGTGACTATTCTAGCAATTACGATAACACAAAATTCAAAAAGCATTAAGGAGGGTAAAACAAACGGTCTACTTTAAAACAGTGTAGATGTACTTTATACATTTTTCATCTTATTTTCAAATGATTTACTATTGTATACGACGGAAAGTCAAATGAAGAGACGCCATGTGATGCATACTTATATATGTCATGATAACTTAAATCACTTTTAGTTCACCTGGCTACAGCCACACATTCTAAAATCTTCTTATCAGAAATTAACAATATATCTATAACCAAACTTAAACACAGTAGTTCTTATATTTTCCCTTCCAAAATTACAAAAGCAGGATAACAGTGTTTAGATTGTCCTTTTCAAAAGAGGTATCCTGCAGATCAGTACTTCATTGAAGATGGCCACCAGCGGTGACCTAGTTTACATTTTCCCGAATTGAATCACTCACAGTGTGACGGGTGCTGTTAACAGAGCAGGACATGCTTACCCTTCCGGAGCACCTGATGTCACTCTCAGTTTCACTGGAGTTCACACTGTGATTGCCTTTGTTTTGAATTTCGTAATTTCTCTTTCTGTGCTTTGTATCTGTCTAACGTCATTGGTTTTATGTCGAACGTCATTGTTTTCTGTGTTCTCGTTTTGGCCGTGTCTTTTGACTTCGATTTTTGTAAATTTCACTCCTTTGTTCCTTCGGTATTTCACTGCCGTTGTTCTATATTAAATTTTATTAAAAGAATTACTAGGTCTGTGAATTCACTATCCATTTGGAACCACACTTGTTCACAAAAGTCCTCTGGTCATGGCCCAATTCAAATTCAGCATCTGGCATGTCTGCAAGGTGGCCTCTAGAAGGGAAAGAAGTTAAACTTTCGACACTTTGGGAAATGCTATTCATTACTCTATACATGTATCAGTCATGGTCCAGGTGACCGATACATACTATTAAGAGAGCCTTTTGTGTTATTTCTGCATTGTCTTAGACAACAAAACATTTTATACTTGAAATCGAAAACAAAAATGCTGATAATTCTGAAGTATAGTCAGGAAATGTTTTGCTCTTCAATCTCTAGACGTCGTTTAATAGTCCAGTTACATTGATGAAGAGGCGAAAGTTGATATTTTTTTTAAACTTCAACTTTGTGTTTATATATGACTTGGCTATAACTAGTGTACGTATTTGCTAATTTTGTTCGTCCATCCACCGTTAATTCATCATTCAAAGATCTTCTTAGAAATGATATGGCAAATCGGCATTATCATAGTGATATTTCCGTATTCAGAAAAAAACTGTGGACAGTTTACTCCTAATCCATGATAGCTTTCAGTGGAAAACTTAAAAGTTATAGGTGAACACAATCTACGACCTTCTACTCTGAAATTGCTTGGCCAATAAGTTCCAAAACATGTTGACACTTTCCTTTAAAACAATTCACATAAATGAAAATGACTGTCATTGGAATAATTGAATGGTGCTGCACCCCATTGACATTATAATCACAACAGTCCGCATACCTTCGTCTTTCAGAAATGAACATCTGTACTTAAAGCAAGGCGGCCAACAACAATGATCTTAATTTAACCTTATAGTGGAGTAACGAAATTCGAAAAGGCGACTTAATTAAGATTTTAATCAACCCAACGAACAACAGGCTATATTATATTTTATTCGAAAGATAATTTTGTTTATCAATTTTTACCATTCGTCAAATTGGCAATTGGTTACAATCATTTAAATGAAGGTCAAAGGTCAAACTTCTAAAATTCGTGTAAACTCATTCAGCCACTTATTAGTCATTTATTTCAATCGGAATTTGAAAATTTGACTTATTTGGTTATTGATTTCTACAATAATATATTTTTGAACCATTAAAACAAATTTAACCACTGTTCTACATAAGGCGAAATCAACGGCATACTCAATAATTGTTTTTAGCCAAAAGAAATCGAGACTTAATTGGTCATCCATATGATAATTACGCTCATAATTGACCCTGGAAATGAGTTAAAATCTCAGAAGTTCCTTCTGGCATGCATAAAGTAGTCTCTTGTTAGTAAACCAAAACAAATTGTGTCATTGGAAGCTTACAAACCACGACAACGTCACAGGCAATATCGCACAAATTTTCCTAAATGAAAGTGTTTTTTTTTCAGGGGTGGGGGCGAGATGGGATAGGGGGTGTTTTTATTTTGTTTTCATTTTAGAAAAAGCAACATGTGAATGTTCCAACGCATTGGATAAATCAAGAGGCAAGGAAGATTCACTTCATAGACCACCACTTCTATTCAAAGTACTAAATAATAAAATACTAAATTTACTGTTAATTTAGTTTCTGTATATTCGCATTTCGAAACCAAAAATCTCTTCAGTGCAGATTCAATCAAAACATTTGGAAATACGTATACCGAAATATGCGCAAAAAGAGCATAATTGTCAGATGTATGGCCAATTAAGTCTCGGTTTCATTTGAATTAAAACGTCTATATAAGATGTAGTTGGAATTAATGTTAATCGTTAAGTTCAAAAGGTCAAGGTCATTTTACAAACTTTTTATACAGAGAGCAAGTCAAGTTTTTGGACATCGCTTATAAATTCACACCTGTGAATCGCTGAATGGAAATATGAAGTCCAATTTGTAATCAATTATTCCTAATTATATTATTGTAGACAAGTGTATCCTTTTAAGTCATAGTATTAACTTCACTTTTCAATGTGACTGAAATGAGTTTACAAGTAGTTTGACCTTTACTTTAATTTAAAAAGGTGATAACTACTTCAAAATTTGATAAACGGTGAAAACGGATAGAAAACAAAATTACCTGTAAAATGTAATATAGCTAGATGGGTTGATGAAAAACTTTTTTACTTCAGTTGCTCCACATTTAGACAATGCGGAAATCTTCTCTTCTGAATCGCCTTGAGAACCATTTCAATGGCCATCAATAAAAGTTATTTCCGACAGGTCTGTACATTAACCTAGATAACTAACGATGAAAAATATTCAAACACTTTACCCTATGAAAAATGCATTCAAAAGTAAACATTTCTAAAACCCCGACCCTTGTTCAATTTCATATAATTTTGAACTTGAATACAATGGGATATGATTTGTCCCTCTAAAAATGGGATGCACGGACCTGATCATGCTTACCCTTGCGGAGCACCTGATGATATATTTGTTTTTGTAGGGGTTCACACTGCTAGTGTTTTAGTTTTGTGGCGTTCTTGCTTTGTTTAGTCTTTGTCATGCTGTATCAATTCGTGCTGTGATTTTTTATTTTAGATTTTGGAATTCAATCTTTCATTATTTTAGCTTCGGTATTCTGTAGCCGATGTATCAAGATCCGTATTCGGCTGTGAAAAATAAATTTGATTTTTTTCATGAAATTTATTGTCGCTCCATAGTTTACATCATCATCAATAATAAAACATCGTTTAGCTACAATATGTTAAAGTAGAATTCTTTGATACGACCAGGAGAGGCTGTACTGTAAAAAAAGATTTTCACCTATAACCTAGCACACCATGTTAGGTCTTGATGGTGTTTTTGTATCGCTTTTACGAGTTTCTTTACTCACAAGTATTTATTCGAGCTATGTGAGACAGTACTGCCACACATTATACAAATTATACAAATGTTTTATAAACATGTGTATATAATGTTTGTTTTGAATTGACACAGTTTTAAATAAAACTTAAAACACACCATTAATCATATTTTGGAAATTACGATTACGATTCAAATGATTATTTAGGATTATATTACATTATAATACATACATAAAAATGGATAACCTAACAATCAGCTGGGAGAGGCGGATCTTCATGTAGTATACGAGAAATACAATGTCATTTTACGAGAAACTAGCATGATGCTTTCAATATTGTTTTCACGAAACGCAGCAAATAATAACCCTCGAGCACAGCAGCAGATGAAATTGAAATTGTCTGATACGTTCCATGAAAATATGTATGTGCAAGCCTAAAAAACACGTGTTGTTGTTAAGAAGAATACGTCGTGTGGACACAGTGCAGAAATCGGCTAATGTTTCTTATCTATTAAAATTATATCGTTTACAGGCATTAACTGGTATATTCTAGTTCCAATACTCAATACAACAGGATCAATAGCAATTGGGTGTGGGACTGAACAATTTTTAGGTATGTACCTCTCAAATTTTGGCTATGACGACAATACAGCTTAACAACATATTATCATACAGTAACTTACAAAAACTTGTTTTAAGCACTTAAGCAATATCAAATAAAGATATTCCTTTTCACACACACACAAAAAAATAAAGATAAAAAAGACACACATTTATTGCAACCAAATCTAGTCATATACAGATATGGAATTTATCAAAAAGGCCTTAGTATCGTGTCTTAAATTATATATGTTACAGCTGATTTTTTTTCTTATTTTTAAATGGTTTTTGACTTGTTTATGTTTTAATGGTTTCATCGCTTATGTCATTACTTTAAATCTTTGTGTAAAAGATTAATATTTTTTTTTTCATGATAAGGAATTTTTGTTTCTCTTATTGGTCAAGACAACATTTACGTGCTTGTATGTCAAAGTGAGTTTTTCACTTCACCAACCAGTGATGATGTTTCATTACCAAACAACTAATCACATTGCCCGTTGTTGGTTACATACGTATATGTGACATCTGTTGCAAACAAAATACGGGAGAACATTTCAACATTGCGCAAAAACCCCAATATAACCAAAAACAAACATAAAGAAAAAAAACCATTATTTTGATAGAATATGATTATATTAATACTAAAAGAAGTACCATTCATATTAACAGGGAAATATACTGTGTGAAGGGAATTAAAAATCGTTGTTGTGTTGTCAAAGTTTTATATAAGAAGTAGAAAAGTAATTTGATCTTCATTAAGTCTGTTAAAACCGTTTTCTACACTGGCAATGTGACGAGTGCCACGGTATTCGTTTGCCGATGTATTGAAAGGGTTAGCAATTCAGATTAAGGTCTTCTGGATTTTTACCATAGATAATAAAAAACAGAATTTATACAGGTTATCTTATTTACGTGCAATATAACCGTGATAATTTAATAAAACAACTATGTTATAAAGTAATGTAATTTTTGCTTGCTAAATTGATTGGCAGTAACTGAATAAATGATGCTCGATTGAAAACTTTTTTTTCAAATTCCCATCACTCCTTATTCAACTGAGATTTACATTTCCTCTCTCACAACCATGCAAATTTATCGAATCTTGAAGGTAAATTTATTTTGGCATAGAAATCAGTGTGAGTTTCCGTTAAGAATTTATTGTTAAATAGATAACTTTTTTCTCCACATTCTCCAAAATTATATTAGATTTTGTTCTTGTCCTTATAGTTTACGCAAACCGGTTCCCGAAAATTTATATATATTAATTCTAAAACACATGTTTTCTATTCAAAAATTTATTACATTTATTATATGTATAAAATACCAAAAAATACAAAAGTTGCATTAAAACAGTACATTTTGCTATGCTTTACACGTGTTTCAAGGAGTAACCTCTCATCAGCAGCATAAGAAAGCAAATATATGGAAAGCCATTATCCAAAAGTAGTAAAAAAAGCAGTACTCATTTCCAACAACATCGACATGGAGGCCAAATCCAGTACCAAGGACATCTACCGAGTCTCTTACACGAAGACCAAGGACATCTAACGAGTGCTCTTACATATGAAAATATAAAAGCACAGGCAACGATATCAAAAAAATTAATAAATAGACGTACGATACTGTCAATTTAGTTTCTGCAGAAGAAATATGGATTGAATCATAAAATTTAGCAGGCTCATATTCCAGAATGCTAAAAAAAATAATATAGAATAATTACTAAATGAGTATTATAATTAACAATGAAGGGATACGGAGTATTACAAATGAGACAGTCTATACAAATACATGGTAAAACTAAGCAATGGAACAACGCTTTTATTGTTGTTCTTCATCTTCAAAAAATGAATACTAGTCATTATATAAGTATGACACAAAACAAAAATGAGGAATAGGACATCAAGTCACCTTAACTCTGTTTCTATGACCATATGTAATGTACTTTATCAACGACACAGAAAACATAAATATTACTGCCTTTAAATGCAATTCCTACTCGCAGTTAATCGATACGTGACAGTACAAAACAATTTGCCTACCGCGTACCAATGTAATGTTGGCCAAGTCAAGAGGACAACATAAAAATAAATTGATACAATAAAAACAAAAATTCAATGTTTCAGAATAAAAATTAGACGACTTTCATTGAAATGATAATATTGAAATAACTGCAAAAGAACGATAGAATAACTAAAGAATAACTATCGTTTGCAAAATCTTTTGTAGAAGGAAATTATTCGGTTATGTTCGAGAACTACTGGCATAAAAGGAAACAGAGGTGAAGTATTTTATTTTTTCAAATATAAGAAATTATATGTGAACTATCGAAACAAATTATATTTTAAATCTTAAAATTTCTATCCAAATAAGGCCAAACTATAACATGTCGTTAACAAAACATGTAACGTACATTACAAATCAATTTAGATATTTTTAGGTAGATCCAGAGTTTGTTAGCGGACTGACTAACACCGACTGTGACAAAACCGAACTTTTCACTTGCAGTGTGACGGGTGCCACGCGTGGAGCAGATGATGCTTACCATTCCGGATAACCTGATGATACCTCAGTTTTTATAGGGGTTCACAATGCTAGTGCTTTAGTTTTGTGGCTTTCTTGTTCATTTTTGTTTATTTGTTTTGTTTTTGTCATACTGTCTCAATTCTTGTTCCTGTGAGTTGCCGTGATGTTGGATTTATGATTTTAGAATTTCCCCTTTCCTTTTCTTGCTTTGGTATTCGTTTGCCGATGTATTTAGTTAAAACAAAAATACACACACCACTTAATCAAATACCAATAATATTTGGCAGAAGGCATCAGATTTCATTTGGAAATTAGGGCAGCGATATTTCGATAAAAGAACTATTACAAAATTAAATAAAATGGAACGATAAGAGAGCATGAGTAACTAAAATAAAATCTATTTCCTATTGTTTTGACACAAGGCTGACAATTTTTTTTTAAATTCATGAAAAAAAATGATATATATACAATATATGTACATTGTCGGAAAATATAAAATTTATTTGACGAGCTTTAGAAACAGGTAGAAATGCGAGGTTTACCGAGCATTTCTCGCCTGTTTCGCAGCGAGTACAAATAAATTTTATATTTCCGACAGTGTACGTATATTGTTTTTATCCTGCAATCATTTAAATCCTATTTAAAAATGCATTTTCTTTGTGAAGCGGGACCAGGAAGACAGTAAACAACTTCGGCCATTTTGGTATAATCCCTGACGTCATAAGAGAATTTACACTGTGACGTCAAAGTATTCGAGGTTTCAAACCAGTCGTCCTGTCTTTTCTCCGTTAAAAATCGCGGACAGGCTACCAGTCTATCCTACGAATACGAAAAAAAATATTCGTAGGGTCGTATACGTCTAGTAAATACCACCATTGCAGGATAAAAAAGTAAAATACGTCAAATTGTCGGGAAACGGCTCTTTCCAGAATTTTCCTTCATTCCTTCTGATTTTAATATGTTAAATATATACAAACCTAGAGGAAATATTTCAAAATTTTATACATTGTCTATTTTTATATTAAAAAACAAAATACCGAAGGTACTGTAAATTTGGTTTCTGCATATTCGCATTTCAACAACTTATGTCTCTTCAGCGCACATCAAATAAAAAAATGGAAATCCATGTACCGAAATATGTGTAATAGCTGCAAATCACTTAATAGTAAAGCCAAAAATCAGCTTAGGACAAAGCTATGCAAGAGGGAGATATATAAAGTGATATATGACTTTAAAATATGATCAATGTACCAAATATTTAACCCGTTTGAATGGATATATCCCAACGATATCAAAAGCTTAAAAAGTTGAGAGTTGAGGTTCCTACCTTAGAATTTATATATATTGAAATGCCACAAAAGTTGAGCACAAAAGTAGCTATCTACTTTTGTACATACTGATGAAAACTTCTGACTAAATTTTTAATTGCTCATTGTAATGACCATTTTGAAAATTACGACTTTCAGCTTTATGTTTAGTTATGGCCACTTTCAAAACAGCTTTGACATAAAGCCATTACAAACCAAATTGTGATCAGTGAATAAGGAGCTTTTAAAAACGAATGCATCGTTATTGTGAAAGCTTTATCGAATATCCAATCTGTTTATCATTTGCTGGTATCTCGTGGTATATTTTTGAAGAAAGCATAAACGATTTGTCACATATTTTCAGCGGGTATAACTTTGTGGAAATAAATGTTTTCCATAGTATTTAAGTAAGTTAGACCCGGACAATAGCAACATCGGAAAAACAAAGAAACAAAGACATAACATGAGTACTACACGGGAAAGAAAAATGAAGACAAACATACATACAAAGATTATATTTATTTATTTCAGAATTTTGTGAGAGGTTAAATGAAGACCAACGATCACTGCAATGACCTTCTTTATGTTCAGAGACCTAGGCACCCGAAATGATAGTTTTTGCAAGCAAAACTGATCAAAGCAAGACAATCTCATTTAAAAGAAATAATGCAAATACCATTTAAGTGCATTACATATAAAATTTGTCGTCAGTGACGAACACGTGCAAATTTGATATGACTGAGTAAGATATTATTACATGTAATTTGTATAACTTTTGTATTCTTTTGTCGATAAAGGGAACCAAAATACTTAACCAGGGCATAGTTTGATTTTTCTAAAAGTAATGCAGTCTTTATATTATAAATTAATATTCGAAATTTGTTTTGTAAGACTGCATTTTTTTTATTAAAGTATTAAAATATTACTATTTATTATGTCACCCCAGACGAGTCGGGGTGACATGTTGTTATTCTAAGTTTCTTCTGATTATTATTATTATTATGTCGCCCCAGACGTAGTCGGGACGACATTTTGTTATTCCTCCGTTTCTTATTATTATTATTATTCCAGCCAAAGTTTGTCTGGTCAATTACTCAGCGATGCATGATCAGAAATTAATGAAACTTGACATAAAGTTGGATCACCATATGAAGATGTGCGTTTTAATAATTTTTTTTTCAAAATGGCCGCCAAAATACGTCGAATTTTCAACTTTGTCGGATTTCAACGAAAATGTATTTCTAGGTAGATTTTGACGCTGCGAACAGGATGGAATCATCGAATTGGCTGCCAGGGGCGACATCAGCTATTGCTCGCAATTGCAAATCTAGTTCTTTTTATTATTCTTCCAATAATTCTTGTCCGAGTGATTATTTCTAAATGGCTGGACCAATTGATTTCAGACTTTGCACAAAGTTGGAACACCATCTGAAGTTATTCACAATGCATTAAAAATTTTCAACATGGCCGCCATTTCCAAGTTGGCTGCCGAAATACGTCAAAATTTCAACATTGTCGGATTTCAACGAAAATTGATTTCTAGGTAGATTTTGACGCTGCGAATTATGTGGAATCATCGAATGGGGAGTCTAGGGTGACATCGGCTATTGCTTGCAATTGCAAATCTATTTATACTTTTGTCTTATCACTCTTTCCCAAAACATTAGAAAGCACAATTTTCACAAAACCGAATGCGTTCTTGACAAAGATTGCATTAGAAATTTTCAAATTATAAGCTTTTTTTAGTTTAATTCTACTGTGAAGGTCATATGTATGTCAAATGTAGAAAATATAAACATCAAACTAAATTAGACATTTTTCCAGCATTTGATGCTTTAATATTTCAACAATTGGAACATAGTTGTAGGAGTAGGATGCCAGTTTAAAATCTGAGAGCCTGCAACCAGTTTTTTACCATTTTTTAAATATGTGCAACAACCAAACATGTACTATAGAAATCATTGCATTGGAAATTAACTAGTTAATGATCTTAGCATGGTAATGTCGAAATCATTTTTTTTAACAATCCCAACCATTTTCTTTTTTTTTAATTTTCAAGAAATATACAAGACGTTGAAGTTGGAATGTACAGATTTCAATGAAAAATGACAAGTCACATGCGTGTGCATGTATGCTTCATGTCAACATTTTTTTTATTTCTGCAAATAAAACTGTCAAATCATTCAAATTATGCTTACAAAAATAATCGATCGTTTGGCGATGTTAAAGCATCATTATTAATCATTTGCAGAAAGTAAAACATATGAATATTGAAAATCTGCAATTGCTAAAAATTCCACAGTAACCATGTTATTACTACATAAATGAAAACTGTATTATTTTTTTCAAGAACTTATAATTCAAAATATCTTAAAAAAAAAGTACATCTTATTCAAATGTACCAACTCAAGTATTTGAATGAGAGCTAGCATGTTACGAAGGCTCTAATGCCAAGTCTAACGAATCATGAAATTATGTGGTAAATTAAAGTATGTACTCCAACGAAAAATTGAATGTTCGCATTCAATGAATATATCGGTGCAAAAAGATAATTATCTGCTTCAATAATAAGAAATTGAACTTTTAATCCCCAAAACATTTAGATTAAGGATAAATTAGCATTATTAAAAAATTACAATTTGGCCATTAATTTGAGATTAAGTAAGAAGAAAATTTAAGAAAACTGCAAAAACAAGTCAAAGTTAAAATTGCTGTGCACCTACGTGCATTCATGAATCTATTTGAAACTTTGCAGTTGAAAAGTATAAGTTGTAATTTAAATACAACACTTAACGTGCGTCTTCATGCACCAATTTGGTCCATCAAAATTGATCAATTATAAAACTTTGCTTACAAAATTCTTCGTTATAGTACCTATTTAAAGTCTCTAATTTAAAAACTGTGGGAGGTGAACAACAAATTCAATGAAACTTTTCTACAGAAAAACGTATAATACAGAGTTTCATTTGAAACAAAAATGTATATAATACTAAATTCATGTAACGTCTATATCTCAATCAGCCATTTGTTGTTTCTCTGTCGTCGTCGCAGTCAACATAATCGTGGATATCTTCATTAACTGGTCTTTCATATATATGTATAACCGATGGACATTCAGCAAGATCCTCGTACAAATGCCGTGGTGTTTATTCGTAAAAATAATCTTCATTGTTGTGATGTGTTAAATCTTCATACCTTTATCAACAAAAAAACTTTTATATGCCGTTTATAATAGAATTACATAGATAAAATTATTCAAAACAATTAACTTATAATTCAAAAATTAAATGTTTGCAAAAGTTTTCAACATTTACTCGCAATAATATGATAGAGATTTAATGAAAGAGCTAAAAGCGAATTATAACACTATCAGGAAACCAGTTATTGTTATTGATGTTTATTATTCCAAATGCAGATAAGTATAAAATGCTTTTAATCGCCTATTCATTATTCCCAAATGCGGAACATCAGTCACATGAGTCAGTTAACTTCTTGTAACAAAGTAGTAATATCTGGTCAAAGTAGAGAGTTATTAAAAGAGGCTATTGAGTTACTAATTATAATTATCTCACCTTAGGTCATATATAACTGACTTGGTACACGGAAATACCTGACCAATGTTTATAATTAAATTCACAAAACTGAGATATTGAGAAATCTTCGTCAAAGTGAAACGAAGGGAACAGTGTATTTTGTTTTTAACAAAATTACATCTGAGGAAGTTGCTCCTGCACTTTAACAATTTTACAATAACCAATTTTCTCTTAGATAGCAAAACAGTCATTCGAAGAAAACGTATGTCCCTAACATTGATTGTCCAAAATTTTGTTACTAGTTAATCTAAAATAACTAATGAGGTATCAATAACAAAATATCGAAGTTACGGTTTAGTTTCTGCATATGCGCATTTCGACAATTTATGTCTTTTCAGTGCAGCATTTGGAAATCCATATACCGAAACATGTGTAAAACTGATAGAGAGCATATTACCAATGAGATTTAAATGGTAAAGCCAAAATCAGATAAGGACAGAGCTGTGCGAGAAGAAGATATTCTAAGTTTAAAATATTCAAATTGACTCTACATGCTCAATAATATTTATATTCTCTGTACGAATGAACGTCTTCATATCTATATTTGGCAAACAAAACCTTTTTATAATAATTTTAATAGAAAAATAATGATTCCAGCTTTACTCGAGTCATTTACTGGATCATTTTATTATGAACAAATAACACCATTTTAATCAAAACTAGTCTTAATGAAAATCACACATAAAAACATTTTTTGATGCAATTTTCTAAATATTTTTCTGAAATATGAAGAGTTTTGTAATTGTTAAAAGTGCGTGTACATGTAAATTGAATGAAATTTACATAATGATATTCTATTATATTTGATTGACCTACAAAATTACGCCCTCTTTAATCGAAAATGAATATCATTTGTAAGGACGTGGATATTGCATATGATTGACTCACGTTTGATTGACAGATAACATGTATTTCGCACACATTGTTTTTTCAGGTCGATTTAAGAATTGCGCATGAGTTTCGAATTTTGCTGTAGTAAAATACCAAAGTTGCTGTAAATTAAGTTTCTGCATAAGGCTATTTTAATAACGCATGTCTCTTCAGAGCAGATCGAATCTAAACTTTTGGAAGACAATACACTCAAAGATTATTAAAAATGATAAAATGATAGAGAACAAATAACAAATATGATCAAAATGGAAAGCCAAAATCACCTATGGACAAAGATTTTCATGAGGGAGAAGTAAAGTGAGTAGAAAGTAGGAAGTGAGATCTAATAACTGTTCATTGTATATCAATATAAACATCCTTCAAACTTGTTTCACCTTGAAACAATTTCAAGGTCAAGGCTCTTACTGTCAAGGTTAACTGAAGCTTGTGCTTTGAAAGTAAATCAATTGAACAAAACATTGAAATAATCCTGAAAACAATGTAAATGATCATGAAATAATTCCTAGCTTATTACAGGTGGAAACTAAACCTGTTGGGAAAATATGAAAATATTCATCTTCTAGGACAACTATTCCTATTCCACTGAGATTTAAAAAATTTATTAATAGCATGTTTAGCTGTATATTACAATTTGACAAGTATATGCAGTTGGTGCTTTACCTAAATAATAGGGTCTGTAAGTCTCGTCATGTGGTCCCGTGATTTCATGATAAAATTGAAATTTGAAAACTTTTCCCGCCATAATATGACGTTATGTTGTTCAAATTTTTGTTTGAAACGTCATCTGTGTTTGTTAAAAATATAATTTCCGGGTATAATATTTATACCCGGAAGACTTACAGACCCTATTAGTTTGAACAGTGACAAGTATCTTTTGTGTCAATTTTTTATTTCCCGTTTGACTTATATCGATCTATGTAACATTTAAAAATAAGGGAGACTGTTTTCTGACATTACTTCAGAATAAGTATGTGGCATGTAGTAACGTTTGGTAGTTGTATTACTTTCTTGAGTTTTTTGTTATCTTTACAGGCGTTATTTTTTTTTAGATAATGAAATACCGAAGTAACTGTGAAGTTAGTTTCTGCATATGCGCATTTCGACAACTTATGTCTCTTCAGTGCAAAGATTAGGTATATTAAAGGGTTTGTTATCTGCTTTATTCGTTGAAATACATTTTGGCTTTTAAAGGCATGTGAAAGCTACATCCGACGCGTGTTTCGGAATATGCGCTTTTTATAAGTTTCGATCTATCTAATGCGTGACAGTTATAGATAAAGCGTACTTTGGATCCAAGAAAACGAATTTAACCCACCGCAATTTCTGCGCCTGTCCCAAGTCAGGAATATGTTGGTCATTAGCTTGTCCTTGTCTTCTTAACCAATTTTGGTTCCTTGATATTTGGGTTATTTGTTTCCATTGATTTATTCACTTTTTACCTTTTTGGGACCATTTAGGGCTGCTATATGGTGTGAGGTTCCTCACTGTGTTGAAGACCGTACAGTGATCCCAAGATGCTTTGTTTTGGGTCGTTTCAACCTGGATATGGGATGTTGTCTCCTTGACATTTACCCCATTTCCTTTCTTTTTCATATTCATTATATATTTAAATTTTTGCCTGTACGGATGAGATGTTTAGATAATTGGCTCTCTGGAGAACTTCTGGACATCTGATGGGGTCAATTAAGTTGATTTTTTGTCTAAAAGGTGTTCAATTATTTAATCTTAATAATACTTTCCGGCAAATTTGAAATATCATTTCCGAAAAAAAAACTATACATAAATTCAAAAATCAAATTAAATTAGATCTTGAACTTACCCAGAAAAATTTCTTGAAGATAATTGTATATCTGGTTGTCGTCTTCCATCTAGCAATGTAAATATACACTATTTTAGGAGCACATAGTGCTGATATACGACTGTTGAAAATGATGCTGATTCAGGAGCACATAGTGTTGATATACGACTGTTGAATATGATGTTGATTAGTAATTTAATTAGTTGTTGGTAATTTCAAGAATCCCGAGTGTTCTCCATAGCGAAATCGGTATAATAAAAAAGTGGGAAGGTGACATATGCTTATCAAACTTTATTGCGGTATTTAAATTTTGATATTTTTCTCACGAAATAAGAATTGTGAAGATAAATATGGCTATAAATCTTAAAGGTTAAACGGTGGACGTAGTGTAGTTGTAAAAGTTGTTGGTAAACCATCCAGAAAGAGGCAATCGAAGAGTTGCGAGTTCCAGCCACATAGATGACAGCATTTTTAAACGGGCATCGAATTTGGACTTAAGATTTTGAAAACAATTTGTTCACTCCTGCAGAAAAAAATCTTAAAATGAGAAGCCAAATAGAACAATAGCTTCGCTGAGGGTATTACGGTACAAAGAAATAATAACATTATCCAAAGCAAAATTTTTTTTGACAGTGATTGGTACAGTTTGCAAATGTTATATACATGCCTATTCCACTAGCGGCGAGAATCAGATGTGGATTCTTAAAAATTCCAAAGATCTCCTTGAACAGCTCTCCTCAAACAATCTCGCATATTGCAATAGCATTCAAACTTTTTATTTTTCTTCACTTTATACAACTCTTCCCCATAATAAACTTAAAACAGTAATTTCCTTTCTGATACATCAACGTTTCTGTACCAAAAACGGAGAACGCAGGTATTCCTATCTGGTAATAGGAAAGCATAAAACATATTTTGTTAAGAACCACACTGAGTCAAACAAGAAATACAGTGAAAATGACGTAATTAAGATGCTTGAATTTTTTATCAACAACATTTTTGTTGAATGCGGAGGCCGTGTTTTTCAACAGACAATAGGGATTCCTATGGGAACAAATTGTGCGCCACTTTTAGCTGACCTTTTCCTTTTTTCGTATGAAGCAAAGTTTTTACAAGGGCTGATACAACAGAAACAAAAACTACTAGCCCAGACTTTTAATTTCAGCTTCAGAAATATAGCCGATGTACTTTCTCTTAATAACCCAAGATTTAAAGAACATTTACATCGCATCTACCCCAGTGAACTTGAAATTAAAGAGACAACCGATACATTCGACTCTGCTTCATACCTTGACCTTTTATTATACATTGACGAACATGGACGTCTGAAATCTAGATTATATGACAAACGCGATGATTTTGACTTTCCAATTGTGAAATTTCCCTTTCTTTGCAGCAATATACCTTCATCCCAAGCATATGGAGTATATATTTCACAATTAATTCGTTACTGCAGAGCGTGCAGTACATACAGTGACTTTGTGGAAAGAGCAAAAGCACTGTCACAAAAACTGCTGAGTCGGGGATATGTTTAGCCGTTGTTACTTTCGTCCGTTCAGAAATTCTATGGCCGTCACACGACATCATAGATAGATATGAAATGTCATTGTCACAAATAAAAACCGACATTTTCAGCTAGATTCACGTCTTCCTGGATGTGACATTACCGGTATCGACTTTACCCTGGCTTGACCCACTGACAGTGTGAATGGTGCTGTATACAGAGCAGGACATGCTTATTCTTCCGGACCACCAGATGTTGCTTTTTTTATGGGAGTTCACACTGTCAGTGCTTTAGTTTTCAGTTTGTCTTGTTAAATTTTAGTTTTGTCATCGTCAGTGATGTTTGTGATACCGATTTGTCCTTGTCCATGTTTGAATACTAAAGTGATCACAAACGCTTTTCAAAATTTCACCTTGTTACTTTTTGAGGGTTAGAGAAGTTACACGTACCATGTCTCTCAATTGGTTTTGTCTCAGGGTTAGAAATTGACAATAACCAATCAGTAACCTAACAGATCTTTCAAAACATATGCCTCACTGACCATGTGAGGGGTGCTGTATAGAGAGCAGGACATGCTTACCCCTTCCGGAGCACCTGATGTCACTCTTGTTTATTGAGAGTTCACACTGTTAGTGCTTTAGTTTTTTGTGTTGTATATGTAATGTTCGTGTGTTTTGTGGGCATGTGGTGTCTTTGGTCTTCCGTCTTCTTGTGTTCTTGCTTTTGCCTTGTCTCTTTGATTTGTGTAATCTTCTGCTTTGTTACTTCGGTATTCTACTGCCGTTTTTTATAACATAAACAATTTCAAAACATATTATTACAGTTCAAAACAATTGGCGCCGCTCTGCACCATCGAGTATTAAGCAACCATGACTTGTTTTTCCGAAAGCTTTTGCTTTTCATGGACAAATTAATTATATAACTAAGCCATTGCCTCTATAGATGACGTTTCGGTATAATAATACAATTAGAGATAAAGGAACATTGCTATAGGTAGACAACAAATTCACTTTGTTAAATATGCATGACTCCAAATTACAGTCAAACACATGTTCCAGTGAATGATTCACGTTCAAAGATCGTTAGAAGGGCAGTGGCATCGTTAAAAAGATGATACCGTGTCATTTAACAGCCGTCGCTTTTGTTAATTTCTCGTCTGATATATCAAAAAAAGCTCGAAATAAAGCATACTACGGACACACTTTCACATCGGCCTCATTCTTTGACCTTAATCTTTAAATTGATAACAGAGGTAGACTATAAACCAAGTTGTATGACAAATGTGATGACTTCTTTTTCCAAGTCATTTTCCATCTTCTTTTGTAGACTCATTCGCTTCTCGAGGGCATGTTGTCGAAACAGTGACTGCCTTGATAGTGCCAAACTGCACACAAATGGTTACTTTAATTAGGGTATATTACCCAAGAACTGAAGTATCACTGCAGAAGTTAAACGGTCGACATCACAATATTTTGAACCGCTTTGGGACATCTGTTTCCCAGATTACATCAGATCACCTCCCCTTTGAAGTATAAGATTGTTTTTTACTCTTCCGGATTTAGCTTAACTACCGGATTTGAAATGTTTAAGAACGACAGACGTCTTTTTAAAGCAGGCGATGCTTACTCTACCGGTGCACCTGACCTCACCCATGGTTTTTATTTATGTGCTTGTTTTTTATCCGTGTGTGTGTGTTTTTTTTTTTTTTTTTTTTTTTTTTGTCTTTTCTGTGCCGTACTTATGTGTCGTTTTTGTGTGTTCTGATGTTGTCATTGTCTCTGGATTATTCCTTTTAGACTTGCTGTTCGGTTCTCACTTACTTTGTGGCGGAAATAGAATGGTACCGTATAGCGGGTTATTTTCGCGGGTCAAAAATTTCGCAGATTTGAGTGGAAAAAGTATGCCAAAAATTTTAGCGTTTTAAATTTTCGCGGATTATCCAAGATCCTTAATATATCCTAATAATACATAAAAAATTCACGGAATTTATTTTTGCGATTGAAGTCCATCCGCGAAAATTAAAACCCCGCGAAAATTTCCCGCTATACGGTATTACACATTCATTTGAAGTCAACATCACAAACTGCACACAGTTTAATAATATTATACGTTATAATATCCAGATAATATTCGCAATTTAATGTGAGATTATAGGAAAGGTTGCATCTGCCAATTATTTTTACAAAACTAAATTGACGAGAAGCATGATTTGATTTTCCTTGTGGCTTTTTTAAGCAGATAATATTGTTGTTTCTTGTAATGTTTTGGTATAAATGTTTCCTATTAATGTCGAGCATTTTTATGGAACATCCAAGCAATATTAAATGATTGTGTTGGTAGTTTATCCACTTTTTGTTTAGAATTCAAAGAACTAAAGACTGTAAATTAAACAAGTAGTAGCATTCAAAATGATCGGCATATTTCTTGCGCGCAACAATTGGATAATTTCATAAATGAAAAGAATATCAAGTTGAGTTAACAAAACATAAAACTACCCCATCTCTTGGTCTTATCTAGAGATAAGTCAAATCAATGACATTTATCTCTAAAATTCTTACCTAATTTTTGCTGTCTTCTTTGATTGAACACAGTGATAACTTGTCGAATGACAACAATTGTTAAAATGAGAAGGAACAGGGCAGTCAATGTCAAAGAGATATGATGTGAACTGAATTGATGACCTGAAACTAAAAATATAACAAATGTAATCGGAATATATAACCACCCTGTGCATCCTTCTGAGAATTTGAACATCAAATAATTTTCCTATCGTTGTTCCTCACGTTAGTCTTTTATCCTCCATTAGTGCATTCTCTTGTAGTTCACTTGTGAATTGTGGTATGTGATTTTTGGCCATTGAAGGTGTCTCTTCTTATTTATTCTGTTATATTTTTTTTCAAAATATGACTCAAAATACTTCGGAAAAGCTTTCAAAAAAATGTTCCTGACAAAACTGTTTTAAAGAGGTTCAAAATGTTATGATTAAATGGTGTTTTGCGATGAAACATTCAATCTTGTGTTCATTTAATCATTCATTCTTCAAACTGTTTCTGATTCTCCGTTATGGTATCTGAAATTGAAGTTTGGCTAACAATTCTTCTTCTTTTAAATGTTGAACGTAAGGGTTCTGCTTAAAATTTCTTGATAGTCAATAACTGGCAAGTAACACGAAGGACAATGACGTAAAACTAGTGACTACATCCAGATAGCCTTCAATTACTTATGCAGGTGACAATGGGGACTTTAGGTAACACAAGTGACTTTTGATGCTTACAACACTATCAACAGAAAGTGTTTTCAAAGCCTGCGAATTTATTTTCTTCTTCCTAAAACACCATAGTAGTCATTCATAACTTTCTCAGAAACCTTCATATAAGCCAACCCACCTGCAACATAGTCTGTCAACTTTGATTTGTTTGTATGTTTATGCTTTAGTAACCATTGTTATCTGATTTTTTTGTGAATTCTAATAGATCTTTTTGTTACGTGTATTTTTCTAATTATGAAGTAAACAATTACTGATTCATTGCTCTATTTAGTTTTAAATTTGCTTTAATTCAATAGTAAAATGGAAGTTGCATCCATGTGTAAGCAAAAATGTATGCCCATTGTGTTCCTTTAAAAGTCTATTGTATTTGTAAGCGCCCCTTGTGTTACTGTTTGCACAATGTTGCAAAACTCTCAACTAAGGTGAATAGAAACTTGTAATTTCGAAGATAATTTGGACAGGATGATTACATTTGTTTTGGGTTTCCGAAAACATGAAATTTTATAAAAGTAAATGAGAACCGAATCGTCAATCAAGAAACGAACAATCCATGGACAACGGCAACATCGAAAACACCAAGAAACAAGGAAACCACACGAGTACGGTAATATAAACTACTTTCAATCATACCTTCGGTAACATTTACATCTTGAGTTTCTGAGTTGCGTACTATACACAAACGACCACATTGGACATTTGAATCGTTTGTGCCTCCACTGTTAGGGTATGTAACTTTTTCAGTGCTGTAATCAAATTTGGACCGACCCTCTAATGCATAAAAAATAGCAAAAAATAATAATGAATATCGTACTGAAAACAATGTCAATCAGCGACTAACAGACTATCGAAATGGCCATACAGCTCATTAAAATGACTACGGTTTGAGGTAACATATGTGACAGTGTTATTGTCTCATTTTCATTTACTCCATATCCTTTCGTAAACTATTTATTACAGGAGTTTTTCTTTCAATGCAGTGTGGAGTTGGTAAAACAATTCTCCGTGTTAGAAATGTATGTTCTTTATTTTTCTTGGTGTACTTGTACATGAGATAATATCTCGTGTGTAAACTTTTTCAATCTATTTTTTTTTATAAATTTTAAAACCGAAGGTTTAACTCTCTCCATCCTAGTTTCGTCCTTTGATATTACTAATTATAGTGCTGCTGAAGAGCAATTAATTTCCGAAATGGCCATACAGCTCATTAAAATTATTGCAGTTGGAGTTAACATATGTGTTATGGTCTCATGTTTATTTACTCAATATCCTTTCGTTAAATACATACATTGTAACTTATATAAATCATTTTGAAAAAAATAAAAGATATCATACGCGTATATTTATTCTAAATAGGAAAAATGAAAGGATATGGAGTGAATGTACATGTGACAAAAACGCACACGATACATAGAGAACTCCAGTTTATCAACGACAGGGCTTTTATTCCTGTCTACATTCTAAAGACTACTTAATAATTATGCGATAGTGTGATAAATGTAACCACTGAACGAAAATTAATGTCATTTAAATCAACTGTGAAGAGTATTTTAACAGTCTTCATCTTTAATATATGTATTTAACATTGATATATAATTTCAAGGCATTTTTCATATCACGCCCTTACCCTTATCAGTCCATGGTCGTTATATTGGCTGATGAAGGATGACATGTAATGATGTTTTTTCATGTATTTTAACTATAGAAGAAACTTTCAGCTAAAATCTACTTCACAAATATATGGTCATCTTGAAAACTCGGACTCCTTAATATTAAATATTTTGTTATTATATTTTATTTGTTATGAATGTTTATAGTTTAACTGATATACACAAGCTTGTGTGTGATAAGCTCCTTGGTTGTGACAAAAAAGCATGTGATGTTGAAAACGAGCCAGTTGATTCAATTATTTTTGAAAAAGAAATAATATTCTTATAAATTAGAGGAACAATTTTAATCACATTTCCAAATGTTTTTATTTGATCTGAACTGCAGACACATAAGTTGTCGAAATGTGCGTATCGGAGACCAAACTCACAGTAACTTCGGTATTTTGTCACCAACCCAGTATCCAGTACTTCGGTGCTGTCCCGCAGACCCATTTTACATGAAAACATGCAATATCTGATTTAAGAAAATTTCGTAAAAAATAATTGAATTATTGCCATCCTGTATAGCTTTGTCCTTAGCTGGTTTTGGCTTTCCTTTTTAGAACCCTTTGGAAGTTTGTCCTCGATCAGTTATACACATATTTCGGTATACGGATTTCCAAATGTTTTGATTTTATCTGGACTGAAGAGACATATGCTGTGGAAATGCTTGCCTCTGAAACTCAAGACAAAAAACATCTGAAAGGAATCAGTTGTATGAATATACTAATTTGCCTAATGATGGGTCATATATTATATGTTAATGTAATTTATTTGATACTTTTAATTATCAGAAATACACGTTTATTTTTATCATATCAATTTTTTTTCAAAGATGTACATGTATACATATGAGTCATTTTACCAAAACTGCAGTTTTTTTTCTAAAGAAAGCTAAAAATTGAAGGTGGCTTAAATGAACACTTTAATATCTTATACGAAAGAAAGATTATTTAGCTACACAAAATTACTAACTGTAATTTGTATTTTCCACCTGACTGGTTACCATAGGAACAAAAATAAAAGGAACTGGCATGAAGGTTCCATCCTGTTACCAATGTTGTCAACATTTTAAAATGTCTCAACCAGGTGGAAGAGACAGTATAAATTTATTTTTCTTTGATAAAAGTTGAGAGAAATGATTATATTTGATAAAATTTGTTTTAAATTTCCTGTACAGGAATAAATCATCATGGAAAAACATACCTGTTTCTAGTACGAATGATGTTCGTTTTTTTTTTAATTTTTGGTTAAGGTTTCAATCATTTTACAAGAATTCCTAGTCAGAATAGTTTTGCAAAATGAGATGAATTTATTTGGTAGAGAATATTCTAAGCTTTATTCACAAAACAAAATATAAGTTTTTTTAGAATAATTTGCAAATTTAATAACAGTAACAGCATAGGATTCACTGTAACTGTAAGGACTATTCGTAATAGGATGGAAAATTTTATTCCTTCCTGTTACTTATATATTCTGTGCTGTTACCATTTTTTTTCCATACTGTTACTGTTCATGAAAATTCAATTGTTTCATTTTCCATTTTGTAGTTGTGTGTATTAAACACAGTTTGCTTGAAAAATAAAGACAAAACACTTTTTTTACCAGTGCACTCCCCTTTTACAAATTCATTTTAGAATCCTGTATAAATTTGTATTAAGTGTTTTATTTTCCTTCCTGATACATCTTAAGATTCTGTGCTGTTACTTTTATCAGAAATTTCTACTTTGTTCACTTAAAATATTACTAAATCTCAACCAGAAATCATTGAGATATTTGTTTTTTTTAAACATCATGTTTGCTTAAAGTATTCGTTTATACGACCCTTGTTTAGTTTTTAAATGAAATACCAAAAACCTTGAAAAAATTCAGTTGTGTTCCCTTCTGTTACTTTATGAAGGGTTACAGGAGAGAAGGTAACATAATTGAACTTTTCGATATTTTTAAACTTTTCAAGATAACCTTGTGATTACTACAACCTTTGAATGCTATTTTAAAGAATCCACATTATACGTAATATAGTGAAATGATGTGCAAAAAACATGTGTATTTACTGTAAAAAAAGTTGGTAACATCACTGAAATCAAAAATGCACTATAGCAATAGTTCCTACCTTTGATGTCTTATAATTCTAAATTTGTGTGCTCTACAAACTTGCCTCATGTTCCAATTGCTCCAGGTTTTGAATTTCTACAGGTGCATTGTGGTTAATTGAACGGGCTCAGAATCAGTGTTTTAGTAAAAATAACATAATTCCGTGGTAACAGCAAAGAACTTGAAAGTCTGAATAGACCTAAAAACCTTCAAATTTTATATAAAATAACCTTAATTTCAAGTAAAACTGCCATTTTTGTTTCTTTATGTTCTATTCTTATCTTTGGACATAATAAATAGGACTTGTTATTCCTTGGTCAATTTTTATGCGTCTGTGAAGTTTGATAATCTAGCTCTGGACAAAACCATTTTCAGGGTTTGTTGGGTAATTTATAACTCCTAAAAATATTAATTTTATCATTAAAAAGTCAATTAAAATGCATTTATTGGAAGAAAATAAAGTTATCTTCCCGATAAATTCCTTGTCAGGTTTAAAACAATGACGAATTACATCAATATTGGTATTTAATGCCGTGGACAAATAACCTGCACTTTCGGTAGAATGACTCATATATATGAGTAGTATGAGTTATTTCGGTTTAATACTTCCTTGGAGAAAATGTAAGTGTTAATTGGCATCTGAACATATGTAAGTTGTGTATTAAAACAAGATTTGACCCTGTCTAGTAAATGGCGACGAAATTATCATTTTACCTGATATTACTGATAAAATCAGCCAAGTTACTGATTTGGTTCAAGAAGTAAGAAATTTCATTAATTGAAAAAAAAATCTTAAAACATTCGTGAAGTTTTAATTCAGCATACGTACTTTGTCATCCATGATAATGTTGTAATTATACGTTTCTTCTGGATATTATGTCGTCCCAGACGTAGTGGGGCGACATATTTTAATTGTTATTTCTATTTATTTCTTTATAATGGTTTTTCTAATGATGTTTGTCTTTTAGACTTTTAGAAAATAAACAAATGAAATTTGACAGGTATTTGGATATCCAAATACCTGTCAAATTTCATTTGTTTATTTTCTGCTGATGAAAGTTTACTCCTTGAAACACGTGTACAGCATAATGAAATTTACCGTTTATCATGCAACTTTGGTATTTATTGTAATGTAACATGAAATTAGAGATGCCAAAAGTTTCGTAGTTCCTCTTTGTATTGTTACTGATGAGTGTTGAATTTTGAACTAATTAAATTTATGTTAAGAAATAGACAAAAAATGTATACTGTTTTCCAATAGAACCCGTACATTCCTGCAATTTAGATTTTTTTTGTTGCACCTGTTTTGCAAATTAATCAATCTTGATTTAGAATGAGTTGATGAGATCTATTCTTGATTTTTAGCATGAGTTAAGAACAATAAAGCCCAAAATAGACATGATACGTGATTAAGTGATTAAACAAGTTTTGTATATGAAAGCTACCGCCTATTTGGAATATTGGATTTTAAAATTCATTAGCGTATTAAAAAAAAGACTGTTTCTACTCCTTCCGAGTGGAAATGGAACACTTATGTATACAAAATTATTCAACAAAATTTGTTGTTTACCTTTTACTATCTCTATGGACATCGAGTCTTCTATTGTAAAAAGTTCTCTGGCATCCTCGGTTAGAAACGTCATTTTACATCCAAGCACTATTCTAAGACTACGGCTACCAGTGTTATATAGTAAGCCATATGATTTATCACTCTTTGAACAGAAGCAAACGTCTTTAGTACATTCAGTGTGTTGTATGGTTCGATAGCATTCACCTCTAGGGGCTCGAACGACATTTTCGAAAGTTGTACGATTGATCAAAAACTCTGCAGTCTTGCTAAAAGGAAAACTGTTCGAAGAACAATTGAGCCACACATCTTTGTGCGTTTCCATTATATCCGTTGGTCCCGTTAGGTATACTGACGGCATGCCGGTACCACCTGGTTTGATATGCAAATAAATGAAATGATGAGTTAACACAATTTTTCTTTTACATCGGTAATTTGATTAATTAAATTTGATATGTTGTGCATTACACTATAAGTACAACCAAAATGGTGTTAAAATTGCGTTCCATCAGATAGCTTATTTTGTACATTCGGAAATCACCGTATTTGATTCGTATGGAAATCAACGTGAGTACTTCCGATCATTTTGCAACTGTGTTTTATCAGTTAGTAAAACAACATCATCATCATAATGACTCCTTGGCAACGACAAAAGTAAACAAAGCACCATCCACGATTTTCTTTCAGTAACCCCGTAAACACTTGCATTCTATTAACGGAATGTAATTGTGCATGTAAGTATTGAATACAATATTTTGTAGTTTTATTGTCGTGTAAAAGCGTGGACCGTATTACATTTTTTTTCACATGAAGTGCTAGCGCGCTTCATTCAAAATATGCTACGGTCCACGCTTTTACACTCAAATAAAACTACAAAATATTGCATTCAATTCTTAAATAATCCTGTAATGTTTCTGATTGAAATAAGCTAAATAAATAACTTAAATATTTTTGTCATGATTAATAAACTATTTAATCTTATCGGGAGTCAGTCTACTGTGTAGAAATTAAGTCACATTTTACAAACTTTACTCAACCAAAGTTGTTTTCTTTCTTTCCATTAATAATGTATCTTTTGCTAAATGGATCCAATTGATATATACGCCAGAACTAGATATAAAGGAAACGACAGAAACCAACAGATCTACATCTTGTTTGGACTTACATCTCGAATTTGACGAAAATGGTCATCTCAGTACTAAAATGTACGACAAAAGGGACGATTTTAATTTAAAAAATCTCAATTTCCCTTACATGGACAGTAATATTCCAGCTTCTACTGCTTACGGAGTGTGTGTTTCACAGCTGATTAGTTACGCGAGAGCTTGCACAAATTATACAGACCTTCTCATTAGACATACTTATCTCTGTGACCGCCTCATTAATCAAGGCTTCAAAAAAATCCGTCTCGTACGATCATTAAATTGTCCCTTATTAAATATCATTCCCTTGTGGAAAAATTTAAAGTTTCGTTCCGAACTCTGATTCAAGATTCTTTCTTTACTTCATACTGGAATGATCATTTAACTGTCTACAACCTTCAATGGTAATTGCTGTTGAGTTGCTACAAGACACTATCGCAATGGAATGGAGGCTTCGCTAGCCATAAAACCGGTTTAACCCATCGTTTCTTTTGAAATGTCTGTACCATTGCGGTCGACAGTTTTGCCGGTTATTTCCACCTGATTTATCTTTTTGTCTCATTGACTTCGGCTCTTGACCACTCTGTTCGGTAATTTTGTTATTACCCCTCATTTCAGAGTCAATTCACACTTGAGATGAAGGACAACTTACATAAAATTTCAACAAAACCACGGAGACAGTTTGTTCATAATAAGAGACAGTTCACATTAAAGAAATTCATGTATCCATGTTCTGATATTTACATTCATCAGTTTTTGGATCAACGGATCTACGTGAAAACCGACCATGTGTAGACGACTGAATTAAATTGTCAATTCGGCTGAGATATTCTAACGTCGCGACTACAAACCCACTTCATTATGACGTCATGTCTTTGCTTGATAAGTAAGAAACATTCCAGACCTGTCAATTTTGGTGAAATTATGTCAAAGGTAAAATTAACCACTGTGACAGTAGATGAATGACATGAAACTTTTTCGAAATATTCAACAAAAAAAATCGAGAAAATCCGGTCATAGGTCAAGAAAATAGTTTGATAATACCAGATTTAATAATTTTAACAAAATAATGATATGTAATGTTTTCATCTACGTAATACAACAGAAAAGATAACATGAAATAAGTTTCCGAAAATTTCAATCGTAGCACACAATCCAAAGGTCAAAAAGGCAAGTCATCAAAAGTATATTCAACCTTAATAAATGCTTCTGGGTAATAATTAAGTAAGTGAAAATTGAATCAAATTTAACTCTGTCAGAATATTGGATATTAAGGATGAAAGAAAATACATTGAACAGTATTGGGAATGTATGGTCCACAGTGTTCTTATTTGTAACTTTTTAGATTCACATCTACATTTGTAAATTGATTTTAAATTGTATAAATTCAGAATACAGAAAATAATTTATGACAAGGATGACAATGATAATATTCACGCTGAAACATTAAAAGTTAAATTTTACAACAAAAGTTTAAAATCTAAATAACAAAAGAGAAAAATATCGAACGTAAAACAATCAAATCAGGCAATGACTGATTTGAGGTCGTTAGTCTATTTTTATGCTGTAAAGTTGTAATACATATAGTTTGAAGTTAATTAAAAAAGTAGATCTGACCTTGTATCTGAAATAAATTCAGTAACCAAACTAATAAATTTCCACTCAAATACATGTATGAATGATTCAAGTCTTATCTCACAATAATTGTCAATTATGTTTTTTAAGTGCGTTGCATGTTTATCTGTAATAGCTTGGTGTGTCAATACTAAAATATCCAAATATTTCCGTATATTAGAACATTAAAAACTAGTTATTTTTCCGGCCGGCAATTGTTTTGAAACTTAATTTGAAGTACAACTTAAAAATATTTATATATACAACGGCGTGCAGACATAACCTTTAAAAAGTTACTTAAAGCAGTCATAAAAGCGAACATTTAACCTGAAAAGGGGCGGGGGGCTATGGTTTTTTCGAAAACAATATTCTGAAGCTGATATTATGCGAAAAAACTATTTTGGCTGCAAAAGTGACGAAAAAAAAATATTCTGAAGGGGACTTTCTGCCCAAAGCAAAATAATATTTTGTTTATACTAGTTTAAGAAGTAAAGAATGGTCGACTGTCCTACGTCTGCTTACACATCAAGACTGGTTGGGCCTGTCATACCGGTAGTCCTAGAACTAGATTTCTGACCGCTTTGAATAGTCCTGGTCAAACAATCCAGACCGTTAACTTAGGATACCAGTAATTACATATATAACTTCAGTGTATTTGCTTTAATATTTTCAAAACTGCCGATTCAAGTATGTCAATACGATTTAAAATAGGACAACATATGGTTTTTCCATTCTGGTCTAGTCAAATATCAAGTTTTTCATAAGGTATCTTGATGTTTCGTCCATCCACATGGAAAAATTATGAGTACTGAACTAATTTAGATCGATACAAATGTATCGGCATGTCAGTTGATCATATCCTGCCGCCATTTTGATTCGCAAAATTTTACATGAGTTATGGGACTTTATCGACTTTACTGCAGCGGCGGGAGACATAGCTACGCGTAGCAATCTTGCTGATTAGCGTTTCATTTGCCGTTGTTCTTGTTGTAATGTAGATAACCCGATGTCAAGTAATGCCCTGACTGATGATTGTAAAACTAAATGAATGTGGGTTTTATGTAGAGATGAATGAGGACATATATGTTATTGTAGGTGCATGCTGTTCACCTTTTGCAATGGGGCCGAAGCGCGTATCGAGAATTTCCTTATTTATGTCAATGGCATTTAATTTCTATAGATGCGACTCGATTAAATGGTTTATTTGAGTACATAACAAAAATACTGCAAAAAGGTGCACATTGTTGCCAATAAGGCACTGAATCGAGTCGCATCTGTAGAAATTAAATGCCATTCACGTAAATAAGGAAATTCTCGATACGCACTTCGACCCCAGTGCTGTAGTGCTGTAGACTTGTCCCACTACAGAATCTGCACGCATAGCACATTATCAGAAGTTTTTTCCAGTGGATGATGGTCTAGACAAAGAAGCTCAATAAATTTATTTTAACTGTTTGTCTCATTTAGATTTATACACATGCTAAAGATTTGTATTTGACTTTTATACGACCGTATAATGGTATGGTGCTGTCGTCGTCGTCGTTGTCGTCCGGCGACGTCGTCGTCTGTAGACACTTTTGTTTTTGTCAATAACTTAAGTTCTAGTTGACCAATCCTTATGAAATTTTAATACAGTGTTCCTTGGCACAAAGGGAAGGTCGGGATTGGATTTGGTTAATTTGGCCCCTCCAGTTTTTTAAATGGGGGCCAAAAAGGGCAAAATTGGGTGTTTTCACATATTTGGCTGTAGAATATTTATTATTCTAATATGGCTTCCTGTATTAGCTTTGTAAATAGAGTCATGTTATAATACCAATATAACACTCTTAGCACATGCGCAAAAGATGCATAGTTTCTGTTGCATATTTTGAATCTATTTTTCATTTTAACTGTCAAAATCATCTACCATCCACTAACAACTTTTTTAATTTAATTTGTTTCCGAAATTCATTATGGAATTTTTTTACTTGAAAAGGCAATGTTCGTGACAAACTTAAATTTTCCTACTGTGACGTCACAAATAACATCGTAATGTCCGGTTCGTAAGCAGCGTCGGTTGGAAAGTTTGAATGGAGATTAAGAGGACTTGAGGCATTTTCTGCAGCTAAATAAGCAATTTCATCAAACGAAAGTGTTTGAGATTTTGTTTCTTGTACATACACTCAATTAAGCTGAATGAAAGCAATATCGAAATAATCGAACATAATCCCTCAGAGCCAAAGTCCTAGAGGCAAAAAAGACATAGGAAAACCACTAGAAAATGGTCCGGACTTTGTACAGGAATAGCAATTTTCAATTTTAATGCAAGGATTCAGAGCGGAACATAGTTTAACATTAGACCCAATGGGAAAATCACATTTTCATCTTCTCCTGAGGCAAATTCAACCAAACTTTACAGGAATGATGTACTAAAGGTCCTTTACAAAGATTGCTCATTTAATTCGGATCCGATAAAAAACATGGCCGCCAGCACGGAACATAAGTTTAACATTTGACCCTATGGGAAAAATAACATTTTCATCTTCTCCTCTGAAACCACCGAAGCAAATTCTACCAAACTTTACAGGAATGAAGAACTAAAGGTCCTTAACAAAGATTGCTCATTGTGTACCGATCCGATAAAAAACATGGCCGCCAGCGTGGAACTTAGGTTTAACATTGGACCCTATGGGAAAAATTACATTTTCATCTTCTCCTTTGAAACTACTCAAGAAAATTCAACCAAACTGTACAGGAATGATGTACTAAAGGTCCTTAACAAAGATTTCTCATTGTGTGCCGATCCGATAAAAAACATGGCCGCCAGCACGGAACATATAGTTTTACATTGGACCCTATGGGAAAATCACATTTTCATCTTCTCCTCTGAAACTACTGAAGTAAATTCAACCAATCTTTCCAGGAATGATGTACTAAAGGTCCTTAACAAAGATTACTCATTGAGTACCGATCGGATAAAAACATGGCAGCCAGCACGGAACATAGCTTAACATTGGACCCTATGGGAAAATCACGTGTTCATCTTCTCCTCTGAAACCACTGAAGCAAATTCAACAAAACATTACAGGAATGGTGTACTAAAGGTCCTTTACAAAAATTGGCCATTTCGTTCCGATCCGATAAAAAACATGGCCGCCAGCCCGGAACATAGGTTAACATTGGACCCTTTGGAAAAATCACATTTTCATCTTCTCCTCTGAAACCACTGAAGCAAATTCAATCAAACTTTACAGGAATGATGTTTGGAAAGTCCCTAACAAAGATTGCTCATTTGGTTACAATCTGATAAAAAAACATGGCCGCCAGCACGGAACATAGTTTAACACTGAATCCTATATGGGAAAATCACGTTTTTTTCTTCTCTGAAACCACTGAAAAAAATTCAATTAGACTTAAGGGGAATGATGTACAGGAGGTACATTTTGTACTTTACAAAAATTGCTCATTTCATTTCGATCCGGCAAAAAGCATGGCCTCCGCTGCAGAACAAAGTTTTATCATTGGAGCCCGATATGAGAAAAACCATCTTTTTCTCCATCTTCTCTGAAACTATTCAAGCAAATTAAACTAAATGTTTAGAATGTCCTTTGCAAAAATTGCACATTTTAATAGAATCAGTCAAAAAACACGGATGTTATATGGAGAACATAGCCAAATATTAGACCCCATTGGTAATAAAAACATATTTTGGTCATGCATGGCATAGAAGCATTTTGTCAAGTGAGCGATACAGGCTCAATCTCTGAGCCTCTAAGTCTCTGAGCCTCTAGTTTACTTTTACCAAACGTTTCTCTGCAGCAATATACCTGCATCCCCAGCATATGGAGTGTATATTTCACAGTTGATTCGTTACTGTAGAGCGTGCAGTACATACAGTGACTTTGTGGAAAGAGCAAAAGCACTGTCACAAAAACTGCTGAGTCAGGGATATGTTCAGCCTTTGTTACTTTCGTCTCTTCAGAAATTCTATGGCCGTCACCACGACATCATAGATAGATATGAAATGTCAGTGTCACAAATAAAAACTGACATTTTCAGCTAGATTGGCGTCTTCCCGGATTTGACATTACCGGTTTTGACTTTACCCTGGATTGACCCATTGACAGTGTGACGGGTGCTGTGCACAGAGCAGGACATGCTTACCCTTCCGGAGCACCTGATGTCACTCTTGTTTTTTGAGAGTTCACACTGTTAGTGCTTTAGTTTTTTGTGTTGTATATGTAATGTTTGTGTGTTTTGTGGTCATGTGGTGTCTTTGGTCTTCCATCTTTTGGTGTTCTTGCTTTTGCCTTGTCTCTGGACTTTGATTTGTGTATTTTTGTGCTTTGTTCCTTCGGTATTCTACTGCCGTTGTTTCATCAAAATATTCATTTATATTTTCAATGGCACCATGATAAAAATCATTTATTTACAAAATTGTGAATTCCTAATCTACTATGATCTATTTTAACGAAACAAATATTGCACGTCATTTTGTTTGTTTGTAGTTGTTTTTTTTCTTTTTTTTTTGTTTTTGTTTTTTTTTTTTTGTTTAATGTAAAGCAGATTATATATCTCACACTAGGAATAACAAATAATGGGACCATAAAAAGCAACATTTTTAATAAGATGTATAAACACCACTTTAACAAATTCTAAACACTAAGTAACCCCGCGAGAGTAGCCGTAAATGAGATGACCTTAAATGATAACCCATAAAACAGCCGATGACCATACTAATTAATGATTAATTAAAGTTTTCTTTCGTTGTGATGCCTGAGTGTAATAACAAACATCTGTTGATCAACTGACGTGAATATTTCAAAAATTAAACTTACATTAATTTTTATGACAAACATGTTTATTTGTAATAAAATATTAAATTATCTATTTTATGAAAGCTTGTTGAAAAAAAATTGTTAATGTATATTCAATCAACGTTGTAGGTAGAATATTTGTGAATATGCACCCCTGGGGAATACTTTATCTTATGTATGAAATCTAGTTGTCGTTAAATCCCGTTTCATTTATTCGGAATTTGGAATGTCATGAAACTTATGCAGGACCTTAAATATATATTGTGGGTCTCGATGGGGTATTAGCAGGAAGCGGGATTGGCCTTTTTAAGCAATCGGGAAACGGGATCGTAGGAAAAAATCGCACGTGAAAACGGGAAGGGATGTCCAGCGTGAAGCGGGAACTGCCGAAAATTGAGGCCGTGAAACAGGAAAAAGCAGTCTCTTTAAGAGTCTTTGTAAAATATTTTCCCGCCCGTGAAACGGGAAAGTGTAGAAAAAATTGACGGGATTTCGGGAAAGGGACCCCCCATTGAGACCCCCTATATTATAGATGTGCACTATGTATTTTGTTTTCCAATTATTTTTTTCTATACATTAAAAAAAATCAGAACTAGTCGGGGCGGCGGTATCCGTGGCCCTATATTCCACAGTTACTCTAGTTTGTTAATGTCGCAAACTTCTATGCAAGTTTATACGTCAATAAATATTCTAATGCAACATTTATATAGCAAAGGTTGATTGGCTTTCCTGTTTAGTCCGGTTCCTAATATTGTTACAAATTCACGATCGAGTTAAAAACAGAACATGAAATTGATTTGTTGCATTAGAATCACATTAACAGTACATTATGCGAGTACCCGAGCGCGTCAAACTTGATTTGACGGTCAAAATATCCGTTTACAGGCTCGCCACGCGTCGCCTATAAACCGCCTTTTACCGTCAAATCTACGATTGACGCCCTCGGGTATTCAAATATGCTTAATTTGAATCGTTCTGATTTGATATATCATTATAACTTACGCACCTAGATGAGAATGTCTTAAACCAAGTTAGAATGGAAGTGTCAACGGTTTTGACTTAAAACAATATTCGGCTTCTCCGAGAATATACACATGCATCTAACAAAATAGTGTACATTGTAGCTAGTTTCATTTTACTGTTCATTACTTTTTGTGAATTAACCGTGTCATCCTTTGGTTTATATTTTTTTGCTTTTTTGAACTTATTAACAATACAGCTACATAGAAATTTTACAATATATTTTGTATCATATACACAAAGTGAGTATGCAATATGACGCTAAATGATTATATCACATTTTCACTGATTCCCAAGTGCGGCACGAGTAAATTGATGGTTTATGTAACGCGAGACACTTGGCTGCTGTAATATTCGAAATATTTGTCTAATAATGCATATGGTCTATTTTCCCCAAATTGAAGAAACTATGCATATCCATGAATACCTATTATGGAAGCAAACTTTACTACCAAAAATGTGTTCCATAAATGTTACCTATTTCTGATAAGTAAACCGTGCTGTGCGTATTTACAGGTTTGACGACTTTAAATTACGAATACAACAATACAAAAAGTAAATAAGAACTAATTAGATATAAATAATTCATACGAAATGTAATTTCTATCAAATACCAATAAAATATCCAAAATGAACAAAAATGCAATAGATTTCTCCATATGTTAAAAATAATGACATTACATTTAATTAATGTCTGTGAGTATTTTATTAGCAAAAAAATCTATCTAGGTCATGTCATATTTTCTAGACACAAATTATGTCATAAAATTGAGTAAATGACTAGAACATAAACACCTATGTGTTTCGAGTAGTGTATAGATGTTTGCCCCTGTATTGTATAGGTGCTTGCCAAAAATTGTACAGGTAGTTGCTACTATTCTGTATTACATTCGTTATTATAGAAAGCCATGAAAGAAGTAGGACCATTTAGCCGCGCATTTTTTCCCATGTCATTTTCAGAGTATGCTTAAATTTTGTCAAAAATCGTGTAAGGTGGTATCTGTTGTAAGTGCATTTCGTAGGGATAAGATTAATATATGCCTCATATATATGTTTTCTGATATATTAGTAGTCGAACATGGCTGTAATAGAATGGTTTGCCCATTTAAACCATTAAGTACGTTTGGGAATACGGTACTACTCAAAGGACACCGAGAACCAAAACCAATTGGGAGTGAATAAACATTTGCCCTTCCAAATGGTAGTAAGTTTAGTTTGGTATTGTAGGTCATATACAACGAATTTTAACAAAAACCTACAAAAATTGTATTGAAATGGCAAGTTCAGCGACTGAAACTTTTATCTAAATGTAAGAAAATGCATTTGAAAAGATTTTGTTATGATAATGTATGTAAAAGATGACAATGTTAAGAACTTTTTAGAGAAGATTTTATGCATTCGCAAAATTGGTATGACGAAGGAATAAATTCAAGGGAAAGTAACCAAACCTTATTATGAAAAGCTGATAATGCCTCAAAAAAATTTTGAAGCATTCATAGGACAAGTGAATACGTTGCCATACTGCAACGTGTAGTATATTTATGCTGTATGTTTAAAAAAAATACCAAATTACCACGCAAACACTTGTTTCGTAAAAAAAAACTTTTTCACAAATACTTGAATAAGTGATTACTATAGATGTAAAAGAGTTCTCTGATTACTCCAGGTAAATCCATAGTTCCAACACGAATGCACATTGTGAACTTTGAAACGTTTCGCTTATCCTTTTGTGCATATATTTGTTCCAAATTTTCGATTGGCTCATCATAAAACCGATGCCAATCAGCAAACGGACTTTGGAAAGCAATGGGACACAATAGTATTCTTAGATAAAGAAAAACTATATACATCAATGTCCAGAGAAATTGAAAAAAGAAGAAAACGAACATTTAAAACTAAAGCACTCGCAATTTTAACTCTCGTTAAATCCTAGACACATCTGATTCTCAAAGGGTTAATATTTCATGCCTTGTAAACTGTCAGTGAGACAATCCATATGACGTTGCTTATAAATTGTCTAAAGGATGACTTCGATACAATAGGAGTCATTTTTACAATACAAAAAAAAAAAAAAAAATTACATGACACTAGTTTTCACATTCAAGTTCTCACATGTTTGTACAAATTTGGAAATACAATGAACTGCAAGCAAGCTTAGCGTTGGAATGTTTCTTGAGAAAGTTTCCACAAATTGTTTGTAAGCAAAAATGTAACGTTTTTTACTTTCATTGGCTTGTGGATAACAACTAGGCGGGGCTTGCACTGAAGTGAGAAACCATAATTAGAACGTGCACGTGATTTCTTTCGTATCTCGTTGTAGATAGAATCTTAAATTACCGAAATTTTTATAATAAGTTTTATTCTTAGGAAATGTTAAATGGTTTGACTTACATTACGATCAAGATAAAATATTTTTCCAATAAATGTAATGGCTTTCTGGCGTATTCTGTGCAAGTACATGAGTGTTTGAAACTTGACAGGAAGTAACCGACATAACTAGCAAATCTCAGTTACATAGGCCAGCAAATGTCTGTTAGATAGGCAAAGTATTCATATTTTAAAATATTCTTGTACGAAACGACATAAGTGATAAATCGCTAGAGATTGAAGAGGCATTTTTTTCATATCTTAAAATATTCCTCCAGAATACTAATAAATAAAAGTGACAACAAAAGTCCGAATCAAAATTATACATTTTTTTACAACATACAACATAGACCGATGGTATTCCATTTATTTTAGGAGAGACCACCAAGGACTATGGCAAGTTTGTTTCATTTAACTCGGTAATTTCAACGAGGATGAGGCGCTTGTTTGTTGAACTTTGTTGGATCGTGGCGGAAATCTTGGATTTTACCAGTTATTTTTAGGTCGAAAAAAAATGTTTAAAGAGTTTTGTGGTTGGCCATTAGAGTATTATTTTTAAGGGGGGGGGGTGGCTGGATCTACTGACAGTCGAAAGGTATATGTTCTATAAAACGGGGAATGATCCCCGTTTTATAGAACATATACCTTTCGACTGTCAGTTCAAGTCCTATAATTATCTCTGCTTGTGTCAATTTTGCATCATTCCCATTGTCGCACTAGTATAGTCTGTGGGTGGTACTTGGAATAATTTTTGGTAGGGATATGCCAAATCGATCTCGAAACATGCCCCCGAATTTATATACTCCCGTACGTGAACATACCCCAAATTTATATAACAACACTAAATCTAGGACCCGAATATATCAAATACCATTGTTTTAACATGAAAATCATAAAAAAAATCAAAGATACAAAGCATTAAGTACATTTGTTATTGTACATTTAAAGAAAATAATTCCGCTGTCTCATAAATAATAATTGCCCTTTTTGGTTTTTTGATACCAAAATTTATATAAATTATTTTTCTTAATGAAACTTATATACAGTTGGTTTAAAAACACACCGAAATTTATATATGTCATGCTAAAAAACTATACCCAAATTTTTGGCACATCCCCGTATACCAAAATAATGGAAGTTACCCCCTCCCCCGGGAGTATACAATGTAGTTGTTGAATTTGCAAGTGAACGTCTTTGTTTTCCCGTCTCACAATAACTGATTTTAATATCAATCCCACCCCTACCACTAAGAAATATACAAACGCGGAGGAGTCTGGCCCCTCTACGAATTTCCATTATAATCTATTCAGAAATAGGCGGACAAGTCTTACCTCCTCATTTTTCAATTGAAATACGTAGACAGCTTTGGTCGGTCCGATATTCTTCCCAGTGATTTAGTTAGATTTAGTAGATAAATATGCAAGATGCCACAATCAAGCAGAACAAGTTCTTGGGCGGTGATTTTGTGAAATTATATTTTTTTTTGGGAGGAGGGGCAGGGGAGGAAACAGAAGAATGGAATATGCCTGTCATCAACATATTCCCCAGATCTGAATCCCGCTGAAAACTGCTTCCTTAAAATAAAAACTGTTTTGATATACTGGACTTGCAAATTTATTAAAATACAGTTCTTTGTTCTTTAGCCTACGCGTAGGATGCAAGACTTTCCCTAAAACAAGGTATTTCTGAAAACAAACTAAGAGATCTAGTTGTATTTTACAGTTGTACAAGATATTTAAATATTTGAGCTATCCCATAGCCAATAATCACCGGCAGACCCAATCTTCGAAAAAGTCGGTTCCAATGGGATTCCGGGAAAAAA
>MJUU01067274.1:4458-33324 GCA_002080025.1 Modiolus philippinarum | reverse complement strand
GGCCAAGTAGGTACATGTAATTAGGTAATTGATGAGCCTAATAGCCAAACATATTGAGTACCTAAAACCAATTGATATACATTAATAACTTGCATGGCCTAAACGGCTCCCAATCGAATATATCCGGAATACGATTTCACCAATTTGACGGGACATATTTCAGTTTCCATACTAGATAAAACCAAAATAACTATTTTTCCTTTTTGATCCGATTTGAATTTCGAATTTTCAAATGCAGCTCTTTGCCAATAATTACAACGTCTTCGCCTGATATTGTATGAACTCCTATATTGAAGTGACTGTCCGCGGTTATCTCCCCAATTCTTAACAAAGCAAAAAATGCTAAACTAAATGCAGCCACAAATAATAAGGCTTCAAATTTTGACGAGCACACCGATTTCAGAAAAGATATCAGTTTTTGTAAAAGATTCCTAGTTACTGGTACGCTTGTGTCTCTTTTTGTACTAGCTTTAGGGCGAGTCCCCTTTATCATTTTTCCTATCAAAAACTGCGTGTTGGGTCCGGTAAACAATGCATCCGATGGTAATGACCCAGACCAGAAATATAGGTAGAGATTGTTGACGGGGCGAGGCCTGAACAGGAGAGATATGCAATATATATTATATTTTCTACGGGTAAAGGCCAAACTTCTTGAACACTATAATCACGTAAAAATTTTTGAAAAGATTCTACCGCCGTCTTGTAGCATTTCCAGGTATTGTTAGCTTAAGGACGTAATCTGGTGATGTTTCAGTCTCGTTGAAATCTCGTTTGGAAATAATTTTAGAATTATTTATATTTTATGTACAATAGCAATGAATTAACAAAATTGATGTTAATTTTTAAATTGTGTCAAAAAATTATTCATATCTATCAAGTGGTTTCAGAGTAATCTCAGATTGAAAATTAATGCCCTAATTGGTGTGTGACAGAAACATAGAAAGTCACTTGAAATCTGTCAATCAAAATAATACTTTTATTACTGATATGCTCTCGAGCTGGGATCTTTAGATATATTGCAGACTACACTGTGTATCCATACCATCGGTACACTTTTGGCATGAGGTCGAACAACTCGTGTTCATTTCCCCATCACTCATGGAGAGCATGGCCCGAGAGAACCATCAACCTGAAAATAAGTCATTTTTTTATGGAAAGTAGAGATTACCTTATTCCTATTGGATCATAGTACACGATGAAGATTTTGCAGCTCACCTTACCAACAGAGCTGTGTGCAACACTATTATGTATATTACTAATGTTTCTTACTTGTTGCAACCTTATCCTTCTTATATCTATTCCTACCCACCTAATGTGTTACAACTCTAGATTTCTTACGAGAAGGAATTACCCGGTTACCTAAGGCTACATTTTTATATAGCCTAAGTGGTCGAGAGATCGAGGGCGCTTGACATAATGCAGGCGGTGTTGTCATTGATGACAACAAAGCAGGGGTTCAAATCCAGCCGAAGACCTTGCTGGATTTTCAGATGTTAACAAGTTTAAAAAGATGATTTTCATCGCTTCGGAATCATACATTCAACATAAGCAGCCCACTTTATCAACACATTATTATTCAAATTGTATAGAGATGTGTGCAAAACTATTATCTATATACCAAATTTGTATAATTGACTTTCCACACTTCAGTCCTGCTTTCCTTCAGTATTTTGTTGGAGATGATAAAAAGGTGATTTTACCATAGGTCCAATGTTGAACATTCATGTTCCGTGCTTTTGGCAATGTTTTGAGTCAGATAGAAATTAGCAATCTTTAAAACACCTTCCATACATCACTCCAATACAGTTTAATCAAATTTGCATAAATAGTTTAAGAGTAGATGATGAAAATGATGATTTTCGCATAGGGTCCAACGTTAACTATGTTCTGTTGCGGTCATGTAATATAGGATAGGAAGAAAATAAGCAAATGTCAAGTTTGGTTGAAGTTGCTTCACTTGTTTCAGAGGATATAAAAATGACTTTCAAACAGGATCTAATGTAAATTTTGGTCGGTGCTGTCGACATTTCATATAATTTAAACTACTATTAATTCAAAAATTACTTTATCAGATTTTATCACTGAAGGAACAGTTTTAGGAAACCCAATGCCTTATTGTTTATTGTCGGTATCAAATCTACAGCTACACTCAGTAATGTCTGTAGATTTCTTAAATGTTGGTAATTTATGCGCTTGATTATTATTAAGAATTACGTAGTGATCAATGCAAATGACGTATTTATATTGTATATATTAGATATTAGTAAAAGTATTTGCATTATATTTCAACGACACCCGCAAATGAACCCTCTCGTTTGATCCCGCAGGCAGATCTATTCATCCCGTCATTGCACATACAATCTAGTGGCTTCGTCATCTAAGTTTAGAAACCAAAGCACTGAATTTAACCAGTAAGTACACCCGCCTATGCATGTACCAAGTATACGTTCATCGTCTGGCGCAAATAGTCAGTATCATAAGTTACCAAAGTTAACTTGCCTACATTTGAAGGAGACATCTTAAATTGGCAATCCTTTTGGGATTCAAATGAGACAGCTATCCATGAAAATCCTACGCTCAGAGACGTGCAAAAGTTTAATTACTTAAAATCACTTCTACAGAATGAAGCACTGCAAACAATTTCAGGCTTTTCCTTGACTAATACAAGCTACAGTAAAGCTTTTTCATGGCTATGTGAGAGATATGGACAACCGCATACAATCATACAAACATATATGCAAGCACTCCTGGATATTGCGCCGCCTATTTATAACTTAGCTAGCCCACGCAATTACTATGACAAGACGGAAACGTACGAGGATTGGAGTCCCTAGGACAGACTGATGCTACCTACGGTTCATTACTAGTCCCAGTTATTTTGGGTAAGCTACCTGCAGAAATTCGCCAGAACTTTGCAAGAGAACATAGGTCTACAAATTGGAAGCTTAGCGATTTGCGTAGAGCAATATTGAATGAAATGAATATTCTAGTAGCTGGTCAATTGCCACAAAAGGTTGAAACCCCACTCGCCACCGCTTCATTTTTGACAAATGCTAAATCACGTACACAAAGCGTACATGTACCGCACAATACTAGAAATTATATACCAGATTTGACAAATAAGAAGAAGCCATGTACGTATTGTCATGACACTGAACATGGACCCATCAACTGCACGAAAGTGAAAACCGCAAACGCACGCATGAATATTGTTAAGAGAGAAGAGAAAGACTATGCTTTAACTGTCTAGGCAATCACAAATTGGCAGAATGTAAGTCGAACAGAAATTGCAAAAAGCTTATGCACTAAAGATGAAAAGTCGGAATCGAGTAAACCGCCAGTAAAAGATGATGGAAATACGGCACTTCATTCGTCACTTATGCAAAGAACATCGGATGTATTGTTGAAAACCGCCGTAGCTAATGTTAGTTCCGGAAAATATACCACAGAAGCCAACATACTTTTGGACGAAGGTGCGCAAAGGTCGTTCATAACAGAGTCACTCGCTGAAAAACTAAATTTGACCACACATGGGAGAGAAATCGTACATCTTTCTGGATTTGGTGAAAATAATAGGCATGTAAGGCAAATGAAAACTTCGACGATATATCTACAAACAGACGAGGGAGAAACTATTCCACTGAATGTCCTTGTAATTCCGCAAATTGCAGTGTCGTGAAAGACCCACATTTGATCTGTTGCCAATATGAAACACTTGCGCGGGTTAAAATTAGCCCATCCCGTATCTGAAGATGACATGTTTGAAATACAGATATTAATCGGAGCGGAATACTATTGGAATGTTGTCGGGAATACTATAATCAGAGGTGACGGATCTACCGCCGTTCAATCAAAACTTGGTTACCTTTTGTCAGGACCAATTACATGTATTTCAAATACCAATCAAAAGAGTGTAAATTCTATACTGAATGTAATCGTATCACACAAGACGGAAGAGCTCGACTTGGAGAAATATTGGACGACTGAATCCGTTAGAACAGAGGAGCAACATAAGACTAGTGAACTAGATGAATTTCAGATATCGTACGAGAAGACATCAATATCATTTCAAGAGAACAAATACGTAGCCAAACTTACATGGAAAACTGACCACGCCCCGTTGCTGGATAAGAAGATAGTAGCACTGAGAAGAACCGAGAACGTAATTAGACGTCTCAGTAAAGAACCCAAGCTATTACAAAAATATGGAGAAATAATTAGTGAACAGGAAAAGCAAGGATTTATAGAGAGTCGATATGGAAAATCAATCTGAAACGAGGGACAAGCCTCATTATATACCACACCATCCTGTAAAGAAGGACTCATCAACAACACCCATTAGGATTGTGTATGATTGTAGCTGCAAACAGAATCCCGAAAGCGCTAGCTTAAATGACTGCCTTCTAAATGTACCGCAAATCTAATGAGATTCCGAATGAACAAATTCGCAGCATCTACAGACATTGAAAAGGCTTTCTTAAATATTGGACTGGATACTGAGGACCGAGATGTTACCGGTTTTTCTGGTTGAGTAATCCAACAGACCCAAGCAGTGATTTTGACAACTTATAGATTTAGGTCCGTCCTTTTCGGCGCCACTTGCTCTCCGTCCACATTGAACGCTGTACTGTCAAAACACATGAAGGACAATCCTATCGAATTTACAGAACAATTGGCACAAGACCTCTACGTGGATAACATAATATCAAGTTTCGTTTCCGAGTCGAAGCTGTCAAAATACTTCAGACTGGTCCGTGGCTTATTTGCAGATGCCGGATTCAACTTACGCTCTTGGGCCTCAAACAACAACTATCCACGAGATTTAACCACATTAGAACATGTTTTAGACAAGGATCAAGTTATCAAAGTACTTGGACTATGTTGGGACACAACAAGAGATACATTAGGATTTCCTTAATACAACATGGATACATCAGAGCTCATCACAAAACGCGAAGTACTACGACAATCTCCCAGTATATACGATCTACTTGGGATAATAAGCCCTGTTACAATACGTAGTAAGATATTTATGCAGCAAATTTGGCAGCACAACATGAGCTGGGACGAATTGCTACCAAAATCAATGACTACGGAATGGATAACAATTAGAGATGACATTCAAGAAGCAACAAAAACCGAAATACATCGACATTATTTTGAGGATTGTTCAGACGTTGACAATAAGAACAATGTTATACATGTTTTCATGGACGCTAGTATGAAAGCCTACGGGGCTTGTGCTTACATAGTTGCAAACGGAAATAACTCAATGATCATCGCAAAGATCAGAGTTGCAACTTACTATTCCAAGACTTGAGTTGATGGCTGCTGTCATGGGTAGTAGATTATTAACGTTTATTTTAAAGCATGTAAATATTACTCGAGCGGTATTATGGAGTGACAGTCAGATAGTCTTGAGCTGGTTGAATTCAAAGAAGTCTTTGAAATCGTTTATCGAAAACCGTGTCAGAGAAATAAGAGAACTCACAGAGGAATTTGAATGGATATTTTGCCCAAGTGATTACAATCCAGCCGATATGTTATCTAGAGGAATAACAGCAGAAAAGTTAAAAGGAAACAAACTGTGGATGCATGGCCCGGAATGGCTTACAAACGAACCAAATTGGCCTGTGTGGAACAAAGATGAAACTCAAATTATGTCGGCAATAACTGAACAAGAAGTTATTATTGACACTGTGCAAACTGCAACACAAATAGAACTGGATAAAAAAACTAGGAATTAGTAATGTTATTAGTATCGACAGATTCAGCTCACTCATGAAGCTCATTCGAGTTACTGCTTATGTGAAACGATTTATCACAAATTGTAGATCGCAAAAAAGACAACTAGGAACATTGACCGTAAATGAACTACAAAATGCAACTATTTTTGGATACGTGATACACAGCAAAGATATTACTCCGATATTATTCAAGACATTCAAATAGGAAAGGAAAAAAAACACAACTTTGTCAAAGGTTAAACTGTACATGGATAAGGAGAACTTGATACGGTGTGAGGGATGCGTTCACAATGCTCCGTTGGATGAAAATGCAAGATTCCCGCTATTGCTACCACCAAAGGACAAACTTACAGAACTCATAATCAAGGATGCACATGTGACTCATTTACATTCAGGCTAACACTTCTACGCCAAACCTACTGGATCCCGTCAATTCGTCAAGTAGTAAAAGGCATCATACATAAATGTGTAAACTGAAGGAAAGTAATTAGTCGACCGTATTTGAATCAAGAAACACCACCTTTACCAAGTGACCGACTAAAGGAAGCACCTCCATTTACAATTACTGGTGTTGATTTTATGGGTGCTTTGAATGTTAGAGACACTGATGGTCAAATACGCAAAGTTTGTTTGTTTACCTGCGCGAACACTTGTGCTATACATTTGGAAGTAGTGCTCGGCTTATCTGAGGAGACTTTTCTGTTAGCGTTTAGAAGATTTGTGAGCAGAAAATATTTGCCAAAACAATGATTTCCGATAATGCTTTTACATTTGTCGCAGCCGCAAAGGAGATTGAGGAACTTACACGATCACCTTCTATTAAGGAAAAGGTCAGTAAAGTAGGAACATCGTGGAATTTTATACCCAAAAGAGCGCCGTGGTTTGGCGGCTTTTGGGAGAGACCCATAGGAATCACCAAAAATTGTATAAAGAAGGTTTTAAGCCGTTCACTTATTCATGTTGAACTTTTAAGGACAAAAGTAACCAAAGTTGAAAGCAATCTCAACGACAGGCCGTTAACTTATGTGTCATCGGACCCCGCAGATGAACCACATACTCCGTCGCTCTTACTCTACGGAAGAGGATCGATGATTAGAACATTCGCCCACTGAAATGACTCTTTCGACAGAAAACACACATTATAAATCAGTTTTGGTACAAATGGAAACACGAATACCTTACATCTCTAAGAGAGTATCGTCGCGATACGGGAAGCGACAAACACGTTATAGACGTTGGAGATGTTGTACAAGTGTATGATGATTCACCAAGGATTTTTTAATGGACTCTAGCCGTAGTGGACAAACTAAACAAAGGAGCTGATGGACTAGTCAGGTCTGCTATGATACGCACTAGATATGGACTTACTTCACGTCCGATTGTAAAGCTATTTCCTTTCGAAGTAACAGCAAACAAAGACTGTGTTAATGATCCTGATTCCCTAAATATAGACTGTACACAAAACTCGTGTCGAAAAGCAAAACTTGATACTCTTCTATTGATAGTTGAATTCTGTTTAAGTTTAAATGGACATTTATTTTACTGAAAGACAATTAAAGAACAGTAATTTCTTGATAATTCATTATTGTAATGTTTTCTGTTATTTCATTTCAAATTTTACTTTCGCGCGGCCCCAGGATGTTGTGAATTCCGCGTAATGGACGTTAACATTGTTTCGTGCTAATGTAACGTCACGTCTCCATGGCGTGTATCTATAGCTTTGTAATATACCATGAAACGTATTCAAGACGTCTTATCTTTCATTCCACAAAAGTTACGATAATTTCTACATATTTACGATATTAATCATACAGTGGTTTTTGCACCTATTTGCAAAAACCTGAAATCGCTTATGGGAAAAAGTCCATGTTAATTTTCGGACCGTACTTGCATAAACTGTTGAAAATGTGATGCCAAACTTTTTTTGTTCAGTATAGTTATTTAACATTTAATTACAGTGCACAGTGCAATTAGGTAAAAAAAACTCTTTTGTTGTCACTTTTATTTATCAATTCTTTATTAACCTTATTTAATATTAAATTTGTTTTTATCTTATTAATTATCTTAGGGAATACTTCATTTTTTCTACAATTCAATCCATACTTTATACAGAGAATATTTTGTCTCTTGAGGAACCATACTTTTTTATCATTCTCATTAGCAGTAATCAGATTCTTTTTACTAAATCTACAGTATACTTTAGTGCTGATATTAAAAAAATTTAGACGGGAATTTATCTTTTACCTCTGATTTATGGTGCTTTATTGATTTTGGGTTTCGAACCAATTGACTAGTTGTTTCAGTGTTTCTTGATGATGGCTGCTATTATCACAATGACATAAAATAGTTTTCGAAGTAACTACTTCCGTTAAAGTTCATATACCATATTCTGTTAGAGATGAAACGTTTACTTAAAAACAATAGATAACAGTAAACACTTGCAATGGCCGAGAATTTAAATACATCGGCAAACGAATACTGAAGCAAGAACAGGAAAGGGGAAATTCTAAAATCATAAATCCAACATCACGGCAATTCACAGTACCACGAATTGAGACAGTATGACACAATATAAATCACAGACAACAAGACACAAGGGAACTGCAAAAGAAAAACATTAAAAATCAAATCATCGAGGCCTCTGCTGGTGGACTGTTAGTACCCGTGGGTATTCACCACCCCAGTAGTCAGTACTTCGGTGCTGACCCAAAAGCCTATTCTATTTGGAACCTTGCAATATCTACATTTTTGTAAATTTTGTTGAAAACTAAGGAGTATCTCCCTCATGCAAAGCTCTGTCCTTGCCTGATTTTGATTTTACATTTAGACCATAGTGGTTATTTTTTTTCTCTATCAGTTTTTAAACATCTTTGAGTTGATGGTCTTCCAAACGTTTAGATTTTATCTGCACTGAGGACACATAAGTTGTCGATATGCGCATATACAGAAAATAAATTTACAGTAATTTCGGTATTTTGTTATTTTGTTACCACTGGGTCGATGCCTCTGCTGGTGGACTGTTAGTCCCTGAGGGTATTCACCAGCCCAGTAGTCAAAACTTCGGTGCTGACTCGAAAGCCGATTCTATTTGGAACCTTGCAATGTCTAAATTTTTGTACATTTTGTTGAAAACTAAAGAGTATCTCCCTCATGCAAAGCTCTGTCCTTGGCTGATTTTGGTTTTACATTTAGATCATATTGGTTATTTGTTCTCTTTCAGTTTTTAAACATCTTTGAGTTTATGGTCTTCCAAGCGTTTAGATTAGCGACAAAAGTTGTCGAAATGCGCATATGCAGAAATAAATTCACAGTAACTTCGGTATTTTGTTATTTACAATTATAGTTACAATATTGAGTAAGTGAGACAATTTCCCTTGTTGTCTAATATTGTGACACGGGATACACAAAGTAAGCTTTTACCCGTGTTAATCGCTAAGATGTGCAATAAAGATATATGATTGTTAAAAAAGATCAAATCAAAACAGTTGTTAGGAAGACCAATGATAAAAAGTATAGACATCAGATGAATTTGTATCTTAATGGCAGTAAACTATAGGCCGACTTGAGTTGGAACTCGGGTAGTGACTCAAATCCCACATGAACACAACCTGGTAAAGACCCTTTAACCGGAAGTGCTTGGCCCTGATAAAGACTTTTACAAATAATCCAAACTGATTGATTGGATTTATTTCCTCCACATTGAAGAGTCAAAATAAAAATACCTAGGTTTTGTAAGGGTCACTGGGGTTCTAAAGGCTCGAAATGACTAACCAATCAGAATTCAGTTTACAAAATGCTTCTCATTCCTTCCTAACTTCAAAGTTCCAAGTGAAGATGGCTTTTATGATCAGTTAAAGGATGCTTCGCGGTATTATTTGTATTCTCCGTTTTTCTTTTGAATGAAATGGATACTACTTATAGCATATACAATGTTTTCTTGACTTATCATTTCAGGTAATACAAGATGTATTTTTGAAATACTATGCCCCAGCCGCTCCTTTACTTCGAGGGCAAGTTCTGACTTCTTTGCCCTGACATATTTATTTGCATATTCTTGAAGTTCTTAGCAAGACTTATACACTTGCCAACTGTTAGAAGTCTAGTAACATAGTTCAAATGTTATAGGAAAGGTTAAAAATTCGGACGCACACACTGACAGACAGGACAAAAAACAATATGCCCACCCCCCATCCTCGATCTGGGGACATAAAGTGCTATACCGGTGGAATTGACTTCTGATATCAAACAGTAAATATTCCTCCACTGAAGCGATTTAAAATAGAATCTTGAATTTTCTTAAAATAAATAGATAAAAAAATCAAATGAAAAAAACCGAAGTTACTGAAGTTACCGAAGTTAAAAAGAATTAAATGCTAGCCATAAAAAGAGTGATTCACACAAAGACAATTAAACATGCTTTGATTTAGAACTCCTTCAAAATTTTACATAAGAATGTATTCTAAGTTCATGTGCAGAGTCCTGCAACACCATTTTTAGAGTGTACTGTCCGCTATAATTCAACATAATCCTTTCCAACAGCACATTTATCAATCGAATTTCAATCTAGGTTCGTTTGCTCCTTGGATTTTCATGGTGCCTAAAAGATTAAATACTTCTCTTTACAGAATTGCTCACTCTCATATTTTGGCATCTTATTTTTGTAATTTCCAAATCTGATCACTTTTTTTAATTGTCAAAATCTCAAAATTTTATAGTGCAATGTTTTCTTGCAGTTGACTCGATGAGTACTTTGAGTGTTTGTCAATATGTAGTTATTGTCTTCTATAGGTTTTTCGTCAGGCAACGGATAACAGCGGTTGTAGGAAGACTTTGCCAGCAAAGGAGCTCATTGATGAAGGCCTTGTGATGATTATGACTGGAAAATCAACAATAAAAGCATTGTTCCAATACTTGTTTTTTCATGTATTTGTAGAGATTTGAGTTCATGTGCATTGAAACTATATAAAATACAAAAAATACCAAAGTGTCATAAAAACAGTAAATTTCGTTATGCTCTAAACGTGTTTCAATGAGTAACCTCACATCAGCAGCATTAGAAACCAATTATATGGAAAGGCATAATCCAAAAGTAGTAATAAAAGAAGTACTCATTAACAAAAATATCGAAATAGGAGGCCAAATCCAGTACCAGGACATCTACCGAGTGTCATATATCCTTTACATTGCTTATTCTCGCAATGCTTGCAATACTGGTAATATAAATATTTCACTGAAGGGTATGGAGTAAATGAACATTGGACCATAACACTTTTATTAACTCTGACTGCAATAATTTTAATGAGATGTATGGTCATTTCGGAATTCAAATTTAATAATAACTAGACCTCATTGAGATGGTATCCATATGTATCTGTGGGTCCCGCTGCAAGAATCTGACTTAGAGGTCAAAGGGCGAGGTCAATGATCACCAACCATGATACCAGAAAAGTCACCCTGAAGTCATCTATTCACATGCCAGGTGTCAAAAGCCTAACTCAAATGACAAAAAAGTTCTAGTCTTGACACAGCTTTGTCATTGAAAAAATAAAATTGTGACATGAGGTCAAAGGTCAAGGGTCAATAACTATGGTACGCAACATGTCGTCTTGGGGTGGTCTATCCACATGCCAAATATCAAAAGCCTATCCCAAAAGAGAGAAAAGTTATAGTCCGGACACGACTTTTTCATTGAAAATCTATCCATTGCCAAATATCAAAAGCCTTTCTTAATAGAGAGAAAGTTATACTCCGGACACGACTTTGTCATTGAAAAAACATGAATGTGACCAAAAGTAAAAGATAAAAGTCAAGGGACGCGACACGTCGCCTTGAGGTTATCTTTCCACATGCCAAATATCAAAAGCCTATCTCAAAAGAAAAATTATAGTCCGGACACAATTGTTTCGGACGGACGAAAAGACGGACGGACAGACTGATTACAATCGGGCGTCCATCACTTTTTATGGCGGCGGCCCTAATAAGCATATATGTTAATATATACGTCATATATTAGTAGTGAAAGAAAGAGCTGATTAATATACCACACTTTCGGATACCTTTTTTAAACCAAAGATTTCAGAATGCATTGTAGAAGCAACCCTTATGGATTACCGGAATTCTATGGTCTAATAATAGAAGATCTTAAGGTAGGATGATTGATTGATTGATTGAATATTGTTCAACGTCTACTGAGCAATATTTCAGCTATATCAAGACGAGAACAAGTTTGTTAATAAATAATCACTTTGGGGTACAGATAGGGTCATGGGACGGAGAAATTCTGACTGCCACTAGAAAAGTAGGGTGAAATCGAATGGGGCGGGAAATGTAGCCATGCAGCCGATCACCTACGGACCACTCAAAAAGAGCTTGCTACAAGGGTTCTTTAACGTGCAGGAAGCGTGGCATTTCTTCCAACACGTGGACCTGAGTTTACATCCCATCCGAAAGATGGGTTGTGTATTTATTAATTCCGTACAACCACGGAATGGGTCCTATTTCTATATCCCGGGGTTCCCTTGGGGGCTAAGGTAGGATGAGGTAATTGTTAAAACCTAAATACGAGTTTAATTTGTATGGCATATATGAAGGAGATAACAAATCTAGTATGTAGTTTATGTCAACATGCTAGGATTGATTATTAAAATATGTATGTTTTATTTTTGTCTTTAAGTAATGGACGGGCTTGGTCTGCCTTTTAAGCACAAATGTGACACCAATTAAAAATAAACTGCTGCGCCAAGAGCGCATGATACGCCCATCCACTGTAAACTCGAACTTTATGGCATTGTTGGACCACAACAAAATTCTGATTGAAAACAAAATCAAACAGGATATGTGCCTTACCAATATGTAACCATTTAACAAATATCAAATTAGTATCTGTAAAGTTGATACATAAAAAGGTGCAAAAAAAAGCAATTTTCAAAACAATATTAAGTCCAAGGGCCATAACTGTCCACAAAAATCATTAAACAGGACCCAAAGGTAAACTTAATCCATAATTTATAAACAAGCATATACTACATATCAAATAAACATATTCACTCATTGTAAAGAAAAGGTGGAGATACTGATGTTTTTCAAAAATTTACAAAGTCCAAGGGCCATAACTCTGTACAAAATCAACCAACCAGAACTTGATCTGTATCTCACCTAGATATACTCATATACCAAATATCGAATCAATACGTCATGCGGTTACAGAAAAAACTTAGGAAACCTATATTTTTTAAAATTTCACTAAGTCCAAGGGCCATAACTCTTCAAAATCAACCGACCAGAACCAAATTCAAACTTGATCTGTATCTTACCTAGATATACTCATATACCAAATATGAAATCATATGTCAAGCGGTTACAAACTAGAGGCTCACATGAGCCTGTATCGCTCACCTGGTGATTGGTTTTATTCATTGTCACCAAGAGACCATCCATTAATTACATTATTATCCATACTATACATCAGTTCACCAGATGTTACAGTTTCTGACATACATACTTAAGTCACAAGCTTTGAAGGAGACCATCCAAGGACTATTGTGACCAAGTTTGGTTCCCATTGTCTCTGTAGTTTCAGAGAAGATCTTTGAATGCATTTCACATAGGGTCACTATGTTACACTATGTTCCCCTGGCGGCCATCTTGGATGAGGTATGAACATAAAATTAAAAATCACAAACTTTAAAGGCGACCACCAATGGACTATTGTAACCAAGTTTGGTTCCAACTGGCTCAGTAGTTTCAAAGACCTTTAAATGCATTTCAGATAGGATCCTTATGTTAAACTATGATCCTTGCTGGCGGCCATCTTGGATGATGCACCAACATAGAAATCACAAACTTTGAAGTGGATCACCAATGGACTATTGTGACAAAGTTTGGTTCTAATTGGCTCATTAGTTTCAGAGAAGAATATCTTTGAATGCATTTCACCTAGGGTCCGTATGTTAAACCATGTTCTTCGCTGGCGGCCATCTTGGATGATGTATGAACATAAAAATCACCAACTTTGAAGGGGACCACCAATGGACTATTGTGACCAAGTTTGGTTCCAATTGGCTGGGTAATTTCAAAGAAGAAGATGTTTGAATGCATTTCACATAGGGTCCATATGTCAAACTATGTTCTTCGCTGGCGGCCATCTTGGATGAGGTGTGAACATAAAAATCACAAATTTTGAAGTAGATCACCAATGGGCTATTAAGACCAAGTTTGGTTCCAGTTTGCTCAGTAGTTTCACAGAAAAAGATCTTCGAATGCCTTTCCCATAGGGTCCCTATGTTAAACTATGGCGGCCATCTTGGATGAGATGCGAACCTGCTTGATATCTGTAGAAATTGTAGTCCTCGATAAGCTTAACACTTTTGCAATTCAAACTTAACCTCTATCACAAATAGTTTTTGAAATAAAAGTAAAAACGTATCAAAATCGTGAAAATTCAACAAAAAAGGGGCTATAACTCCTATATGGGTCGTCAGATTTTTTTCAAAATTGCAGGACATGTAGATCTTATTATGCTGACCATTTTTGTAATTTAAACTTCACACCTATCTGCTATCATTTTCAATATATAAGACGAAAAGTAACAAAAAACGAAAATTTTGCGGAAAAGGGGCAATAACTCCAAGACCGATTATCGGATATTGTCCAAAATTGCAGGGTGGGTAGATGTCATCATGCTGATCATTTTTACTACGTCAGATTTTTGATATCTGTAACGGTTTTCGAGTTATTTGCAAAAAAAAGGAAATATAACCCCTATGTTCTATTTTTAGTAACAGTGGCCATGTTGTTTGGTCAACGGAAATAAAAATCACAAACTTTAAAGTGCATACCCTGGTGATGATTCAGGCCAAGTTTGGTTAATATTGGCCTAGTAGTTTCAGAGGAGAAAATCTTTGAATAAAAGTTAACGGACGGACGGACGACGGACGCCGAGTGCTGGCAAAAGCTCACATGGCCTTTGGCCAGGTGAGCTAAAAAGGCTCTGGAAACCTTTATTTTTCAAAATTTCACTAAGTCCAAGGGCCATAACTCTGTACAAAATCAACCGACCGGAACCAAATTCGAACTTGATCTGTATCTCACCTAGATATACTCATATACCAAATATGAAATCAAGCGGTTACAGAAAATATCTACGGAAACCAAAAAGTTAACGGATGGACGAACGGAGGGTATACCATAATACGTCCGTCTTTCGACGGGCGTATAAAATTGCTTGGGAGATTACTAAAGTCGAAAGATAGAATTAGAATTTGATTTTGAATTAGGGTTTTAACTTGACATAGAATCCGGTTGCACATATGCTACAGATGCGCAAGCAGCTTTCGATTTCTGATATTGGAGTTGCACGGCTTCCTATCTCCATAATCATAACATCTCGGTTATAGAAGTTTTGAGGAATTTCCGGTTACGATTCTGGGGATACTAACATGCCGCTCTCAACAGGTAAGTCGATCTATTATTTTCATAATTACTCAAATCACAAGGCGTTTTCAAGAAATTGGAGAATGTGAGTGAGTGCGTAATTGATCAAGGTATACGGTTTTATCGGCAATATGAACATTTTCTCTTTGATCTTACTGACTGATATTGTCAGTATCTCCGTACTGACCTGATACAAGAAAATATCAGGCAATGACGTCATGAAATTGACATCATGACTCTAACGATGTTGGCGATAAAAACAATAATGGTAGTTTTGAAGGTCTCGACAGAAAATATCACAAGTATCACAGCTCGTCCTATCGGACTCGCTGCGATACGGTGATATTTTCTGTCTCGACCTTCAAAACTACCATTATTCTATATATAATATGCCAAAGAATAATTACGAAAATTGATTTTTTCGACACTGAAGAGGGTAAAATTGGACAGAAACACCCGACTTCGTGACTGACAAGGCCCCATATGGTTGAAGCAGCCAATAAAAAATTTAAGAAACGTTTTGGGAAGGATGTTTAATGATTTATTAAATAAATTTGCTGCATTTATGTGTGTATTGTTTGTGATTTTTATCTAAATTCTGTCAATGTTGTAGAAGCTTATGCTACGATTCGTTGAATTCGTTATGATACGGAGAGTTGTTAAGGTACTTAAAGTATACAGAGAATGTAAAATGTGTTCGCTACTTTGGATTTATCATTAAATTAGAGCTTGGTTTTGATTACATTTGATATTTATTGCAGTCCATCATTTCAATATTGATACCAGTGCTGAATAGTGGTTTTAAAATTTTACTAAAAAAATAAATATCTTTAAAATCTTTGTTGGTGGCCAATTATGTATAATGATGTTACAATTAGTATCTTGATTATTTTACATGGATTACTTTCTGATTCAAAGGACAGATACAGAGAGTCAAAACCACAACAAGAACTACACGCCGGGGGAAAGCAACCAATAAGACAGCAATATGTAGGCAAGGCTTCTGCCTTCTCAAAGACTCGGACTAAGTTTTGATAAATTAAAAAATACTTTTTAAAATTATAAAACTTCTTTGCTTCTTTATCCATTTTCAGTTTCATAGATGATTTTTTTTTATTAAACTAACTTTTAGGATTACAATCATTTTTCCAAGAAACAGGAAAATAAAGAACGATCAATGTCCTGGAAAAAGTTCTACCTCGTATTGAAAACTATGGACGCTTCAAATGTAATAATAACTACTTTCCAACAATCATAATATATCCATGTCTCCTGCACATGGGATGCTTTTCTTTTCAATATGGCAAAATTACCATCTGAAGTGAACAAACTAATAGAAATATGGAATAAATGTATATGTTTATTCCGACTTATCTCCATTTGGACATCTAGCATAAGAAACATAAGTTGTCGAAATGTGTGCATATGCAGAAACTAAATTCACAGTAACTTCGGTATTTTGTTATTTATTAGCAATGTTTATTGTACATTGGGTAATATTCAGCTCTTTGAGAACGAGAAGTTCATGTTTGTGGAGCCCAGAGCCTAGTGAGTGGAACCTAGAGCTTTGTGAGTGGAGCCCAAAGCACTAGTGTTGAAACCGGGAACCCTACTGTTGGAGTCCAAGGCCGTAGTGTTTGAAACTGGAGCCCTTGTGTTGAAGCCCGGATCTCAACGTTCAAAAGATGTTCAGGAGCGGAGCCCAGATCTCGTGTTATTCCGCAAGTATAGCCATATTAATATAAATTCAAGAGGATATGAAGTAAATGGACACAAGATTACGACGAATACCACACCATATTCAGAAAATGTGCTGAATATGTGTTTTCATAAGCAATGGACTGGTTTGATAACTGATTTATTTTTGAAAAAAAAAATTAAAAAATAAGGAGTATCTCTCTCATGCAAAACTCTGTACTTAGATTGTTTTGTTTTCTATTTAGATCCCTTTCGCTTTTTAATATTCATTGTGTTTGGTTGTTTGTTCTGCATTTAGCCTTTAATATTTTGGTTTAAAATATTTTGGATTGATCTCGATTGATGAGACATAATGTGTAAAAATTGCCATATGTTCGTATAAGATGAGTTTTTCCGACAATATGGCCTTAGGCTCCAACATTAGGTCTTCGGGCTCTAACGCTATTGCCCGGCACCATAATCGGTTTTCAGATGCTCCGGCTACAGAGCTGCCGGGCGAGTCATCCATGAAGTGGAGAAGGGGGAATTTCCTGTCTATGTGGGGTAGTCAGGTCATAATCCGGAAAGCCTGAAAGCAAACCATTGTAGCCAAATTGTGTGGAGAAACGCCACACTCCATGCAGTATAAAGACCCATTTTTTATATTTTTTTCTAAGGAGAGCAGACTCGCTGGGAGTCGTAAAGAAAGCTAAATTTCCCGCTCCTACCCATTCCTCCTCTTTTTCAGTGGCAATGAAAACTCGTTACCCCGTTTGCCCATTCTATCTTTATTTCAATATTCTTTTACTTAAAATATTGTTTAAATTGATTAGCGTGTCCTCATCCTGATATAATTGAAACTTTGCGAACTGGACGTTGAACTCTCAATCCAACACTAGTACTTTGGGCTCCAATCACGGGTTTATGGGCTCAACATACATGAACTCTGGGTTCTCTGAGAGCTGAGCATTAATCCACTATGCAATAAACATTGCTAAAAGATGTCCAAACCGGAGAAAAAATGGACATAAGGGTTACTGAGAAATAATGTAAATCGTTGCAATTCGAATAATTGAATATCTGTATTGAAAGTTTATCCCATTTGCCTTCGAACGAAACCCGAAACAACAATTAAATACACAACTATGGAACGCCATGACTATCTTACGTAGTGTATAACCATTTTACGTGGTATTAACTTTATTATGTTATGTAGTCATTTTATCATGTTATGTAGTAACTTTATTATGTTATGTAGTAACTTCATTATGTTGTATAAAAACTTTATTATGCTATGTAGTAAATTTATTATGTTATGTAGTAACTTTGTTATGTTCCATAGTTACTTTATAATGTTATGTAGTCAGTTTATTGTGTTATGTAAAAACTTTATTGCGTTATGTTGGTACTTTATTGTGTTATGTATTAACTTTAAAATGTTATGTAGTTACTTTATTATGTTATGTAGTCAGTTTATTATGCCCTGCGCATTGTTTACCTCATTATGTTAAGTATTTAGTGTATTATGTTATGTAAAAACTTTATTATGATATGTAGAAACTTTACCACGTTATGTTGGTACTTTATTGTGTTATGTAGGAACTTTAAACTTTGTTTTGTTATGTATTCAGATGATTGTGTTATGTAGAAACTCTATTACGTTATGTTGGTACTTTATTGTGTTATGTAGTAAGTTAATTATGTTATGTAGTAACTTAATTGCGTTATGTAGTAACTTTATTATGTTATTCAGTAACTTCAAAATGCTGCGTAGTTACTTTATTATGTTATGTAGTCCGTTTATTATGTTATGTGATTACCTTATTATGTTGTATAGTTTATTCATTATGTTATGTAGTAATTTTATTATGTTATATTGAAACTTTGTTTTGTTGTGTTGTTAATTTTTTATGTTATGTAGATACTTTACTGTGTAATGTATGATCTATATTATGTTGTGTAGTAAGTTTATTATGTTATGTAGTAACTTTATTGTGTTGTGTGGTTACCTTATTATGTTGAGTAGTAACTTCATTCTTTATTATGTTATGCGGTAACCTTATTATGTTGAGTAGTAACTTCATTTTGTTATGTAGTAACTTTATGTTATGTGGTTACCTTTTTATGTTGTGTATTAACTTCATTAGTATATTACGATGTAGTGAACGTATTCATGCGGAACCAAAAAATCCCGGATGTCCAATATCATGCTGAAATTATGACGTCGCCTGCAGTTGTATGTGACATAAAGAGAATTTTAGAGGAAATCGGTATGGGGGACTTTTATGAAACATTTGCTGCTGATAAATGAGTAAAGTTAGCATTTGCAAGCCCCTTTCCGATTAAGATCTCATATGATGTGGACTTAACTCCGCTACATGATTGGGGATAGGGCCAGGTCACGCGACATTCTCAAAGCAAAAGTGTTCATTATTCATGTAATATATATTACTTATGTTTATGCTCGGGTAAACCCTCGATCATTATTACTTTATTCCTCCGTTAAAACATTGATCTTGTAAAAATGCCATAATTGTATATTATTACATCTCCGAAACGAATCTCAAATCTGACTGCAATAAAAATTATCAGCATGACAAGATCTACCCACCCTGCATTTTTTCAAGTTGAAGAAAATCGGATGACCCATTTTAGAGTAATTACTAGACCAATCGCAACCAAACTTGGTGAAAATAGTCCTTTGGAAAAAAGTGTCCCGCAAGTCCGCATTACATCCAAGATGCCCGCCAGCGGGTAATTCAGTTTAACATTGCAGCATATGGGAAAACGCGTTCAAAGATCTTCTCCTATGAAAACTGATGAGCCAGTGGGAGCCAAACTTGATCAAAATAGTCCTTAGTTGGCCCCTTGGAAAAAAGTTTCCGGAAAGTCACAATCACATCCAAGATGGCCTTCAACGGGGAACATTGAACACTATTGGAAAACACATTTGAAAATGATCTCCTCTAAATCTGCTGAGCCAATTGGAACAAACCTTGGCCACAATAGTTTTTGGGTGGTCCTTGCAGAAAAAGTGTTTTTCAGAACCGTGCTATATGCAAGACGGTCGCCAGTGGGGAACATAGTGCAACTGCATAAAGGTGTAGGGGTGGTAGGGGCTGTATTTGGCCTGAAAATGAATTTGGTTGAATTCATAGAATTTCTCATTGAAATGTTCTATGGGTATGACTTTTCAGTAAACAGTAAAATTTTTCAAATATTAATGTATCATCACAGAGTTTTAGAGTGTAGAAGAAAAGACAAATTGGAGATTTTGTCGAAAAATGTCAATTTTGACCAATTTTGACTATCTTTTCTGTCTAGGAAATATAGAGCACGTGCAAGAACCAAAAAATATTTGTGTGAGAGGTTCAATTCATGTGTACCAATAAGTTGATAAATTATCTAATTGGTTCTTGAATGTGCTCGATATTTCTGGTTAGGAAAACTGTTCAAAAATCTGCCAAATTGGGTATATTTCTATGAAAATGCTCAAAAGTAGCATTTTGATTACGTAAGAACTGTACATTTTGTGACGTCATTGATTCTAACTTTCGGGGTTTTTTTTCTGTAAATGATATTTCAATTTTGAAACGAACATGAAAGATGATCTTGAGGGGCACTTTAGAAATTCACTGGAATCTTGGGCCAAATCAACCCCTTGTCCTTTAATCAATTTTAACGCAATTTGGTGTGTGTTCATGGCATCAACCCTATTATAAGGCATAAAAAGGACTTTTTAAATAATGATAAATTTATTATTTTCATGCAATATTAAGAAAATGAAGAAGAACACAATTTATCAAAAATTTTTATTGGTTTTCTTTGATCTCTTGAGGCAAATATTTTCACTGCCCAAATGCGAAAAAAATATTGACAAAAAGTATGTTAGCTCCCTCCTATACTTTGTCAATCAATGCATCAATGTAAATAAAGTAATGTGCATCTACAGAAAAACGTTAGAATCTTATAATTTTTGTTTTACTAATCAATGGTCAATTTCCCGATTTTCAAATTCGTTCTATCAAAGGATTTGGTTAAATACCGATAAAAAGATTGATAGAAGTTTTGTTCCTGAAACTTCAAATATTGTCTCTCATAAAAGACTTTATCTTATATAAATCTTTTTTATCTGTACATAGGAATATGTTTAAAGTGACATTTTAACTGTATATTTATTATTCTGTTATCAACAGTTCACGCCACCATATAAATCAAATATTGCTTAAGTTGGCGTTAAACAACAATCAATCAATAAATCAACCAATAAAAGACTCGCCCATCTGTGGGCTCGCCCATTGTTGTCGTCAATGGTCACCGTATCATAAACTTCCATTATATATATCGCGATCACTATGTGGACTATAACTGTAAAATGCCTCTGAAATGCTTCTCCCCTACCATACCCTCTCACAGGTTTTGACGATTTGAGTTGAATGTTGTCGCAGTCAGTGAAATTTCAGGAAAATGGATAACTTGTTTGTTGCATAGTTTTTATATCAACTGTGGTCAAGATTGTGATGTCATCGTCGTAGAATCGTAGTAAGATCTAGTAACGTCGTGATAGAATCGTGGTTTCGTCGTGATGGAAGCGTAGTAAGGTCGTGATTCGGTCGAGATAGTCGTGGAAAGGTTGCAGTAAGGACTTAATGGTCGTAGTATAGTCGTCGCTAAATCGTAGTGAGTTCGTAGTCGGTTCGTGGTATGATCGTAGTTTGGTCGTGGTTACATCGTAGAAATGTCAAAATTTTGCCGAATGCACCACGACCTCTCCTCGACCTTAAAATCTCGCAGGTCGTAGTAAGGTCTTCATGGTCGTGGCGCAGTGTGACACAGGCATTAAAAAGATAATACACATTCAACTGTTTCTTTTGTATGCTATCTTTAAGTGGGTCATTTGTAGACCGGACTTGGCTTCCTTTCTTGGCTTGGATTTGGAAATTATGAACAACGCGGGTATTGTAGAAAAAAAGATAACAATCGGACATTAAATTCAATTGTTTCCTTTAAGCCATCTTGGACATATTTTATAGAAAAACTATGTTGAAGGAGGCGTTTTGTGTAATGTTGTTTCTTTAAACGATTCTACACCCCCTATGGCGTTGTATGCATCATAAGTAATTAAGAGAACATCTGAAACAAGGGACTCCTGGTTATACTTGTTATCCTCCACCTTCGTTTCCGGGAGTAAGTCTCTGAAAAGGGAGAGTGTATAAGCAAATCCCAAGCATTTAGCTTTAATTAAGAAGGTCGATGCGTTCGGTCTCCTCTAAATTTTTTATCAACAGTCTCGCATCAAAAGATTTTCCATTATGCGTAAATAAAATACAGTTTACCGGTAGCCAAGTAGTAAAATTTTCTAGACTTTCTTTCTTTTAATCCGTTAACATAATTTCGTCATTCCAATACAATATGTTCTCGTACCGGGTGAAGCCTGTAACATTTGATGCGGAGGTCGACATTTTTTAGTAGGTCGGAAGTACTTGCAGAAAACGCTGCTGTCCTCTTTAACAGCAGCAAGCTAGATTTTATCAGTATTTATACCAGTAAACATAAAAAAGTCTGAACAATCGCCCCACGTATTAATATTGTTTTTGCCGTAACAAGTTGCCATATCCCGAGTCATGTACATTATAATCCCCCCCAAAAAATAATGCGACCTAAAAAACCAAGAAATGCATTTTGGTACCACAAATTTATTAATTACATATAACTAAATACCCGACTTACCAAGCAGCTACATAAACTAGAACCACAATAGATATAATAAATAACAAAATACCGAAGTAACTGTGAATTTTATTTCTGCATATGACCATTTTCGACAACTTATGTCCTTTCAGTGCAGATCAAATCAAAACATTTTTAAATCCGTAAACCAAAATTTGTGTAAAAGCTGATAGAGAACAAATTACAAATAAGATCTAAATAGAAAAGCTAAAATCAGCTAAGGACAGAGCTATGCAAGAGGGAGATACTCCTTAGTTTTAAACGAACTTTCTTTAATTTCGATATAATTTTTTTAAGTTTAAAAAAAGAAGATTCGGTTTTCGGACCGGCACCTAAGTCCTGGGTAAATAAGACATTCGAATTACTACAACTTTTAGACTTTTCTCTCTGTTCTTAGGGATTATTCTAATCCGCTGCGATATTGCATGTCAGGTGTGATGGTACATTTTTGGGGGTTAAAATTGTATTATTTTACATTAAGGAGGTTTGTTCCTCAATTTGAAAATAAAAAGAATTTCAGGTAAATGTTAGCAAATTGAAAAAGGAGTAATTTAAGCCCCCCCCCCCCCCNATAATAGCTTGATGATCTCTTTTTTTTTAGATATTAGCGAGTAAAAGTTTGGCGGGAAACTGAACCCTTCTGAATTTTTCATAGGTTCAACATCAGTAAGGTTTGACCATGAATGAATGAAACAAAATAAATGAGATTTAATGAAATTTTCACAGAATGCTCACAAAGATATATAAATTGAAATTGTGGATGACTTTTTGTAAGTGATAAATATGCCCGGGGACAATGTTACAGTCTTAAAAAACTTAATACAATTGGACAGAAGATCTTATGGAAAATGTTATCCCCAGAACAATATTCCTAGTAAATGTTATGTCTGGAAATATCTTCTTAGGAGCTATTTCGTTTGAACACATATTCCTGGTGAACACATTTTACGACAAGTTGATTCTATATTTAGATTAGGTAGAATCCATTTACACGGACATGATAGAAGACACCAATCAAAGTACAGTCGGTTTCGTTTTCGAATTCGTTGTTTAACATAGAAATCTCAAGATAGAGCTTCTCGAAAGGTGTTTTAACGTGGTTTTTCTTGCTAGAACAAATTTGCCCCCAAATTCCCATTTTTCCTGTGAAACGGGTCATTGTTGCCCATTTCAATCTATGGTACAACGTACGGGAGGCAACTCGAGTAAAAAGTTACGTTCCTTCACGCCGTTACAGGTACCTCGTACTATGAAGTTTTAAAGACACAATGCGGCGCTTTCTGCCTGTATCTTGACCTGAAATAAACAAATTGATACTAACCAAGGGAAAACAAAGTATTCAAAAGATATCAAAACATAAGTAATACATGTGACACGTATGATAAACACCGTTTTGCTTTTAGAGGACCAAGTGACCTAACGCTATCCCTAATCTTGGTAAGTCCCAATCTTATGAGCTCTAAATTGGTCAGTAACTAACAAATGCTAAATTTAATGCATTTGTCCGCACCAAATGTTTCTTACAAGTCCCTATTCCGATTTCCTTTATGACACCCTTCACTTCCTGATTATATGTCACGTGATATATAGGGCATCCGTTTTTTTTTTGGTTCCGCATGAATACGCTCACTACATCGTAATAAACTAACTACATAACATAATGAAGTAACTACACAACATAATAAGGTAACCACATAACATAACAAAGTTACTACATAACATAATGCATTTTCTACACAACATAATAAGGTAACCACATAACATAATAAACTAACTACATGACATAATGAAGTTACTACACAACATAATAAGGTAACCACACAACATAATAAAGTTACTACATAACATAATGCATTTACTACACAACATAATAAGGTAACCACATAACATAATAAAGTTACTACATAACATAATGCATTTACTACACAACAAAATAATGAATCCTACATAACACAGTAAAGTAACTGCATAACATAATCAATTAACAACATAACAAAATAAAGTTTCAACATAACATTATAAAATTACTACATAACATAATGAATAAACTACGCAACATTATAAGGTAACCACATAACATAAAAAAACTACTAAAAACAAAATAAAGTTACAACATAATATAATAAGGTTACCACATAAAATAAAAAAGTAACATCATAACACAATGAAATTACTTCATAACATAATAAAGTAAATATATAACACAATAAAGTACCAGCACAACGTAATAAAGTTTCTACATAACACAATAAACGGACTACATAACATAACAAAGTAACTACACAGCATTTTGAAACTACTAAATAACATAATAAAGTTACTACATAAAACAATAAAGTTACTACATAACACAATAAAGTTTCTACATAACACAATAAACTGACTATATAACATAATAAAGTTTCTACATAACAAAATAAAGTTACTATATCACATGATAAAATGACTACATAACATAATAAAATTTGTACCCCGTAAAATCATTATGCATTACGTAAGACAGTCATGGCGTTCCATACACAACACCATTAAAGATTACACAAGCAGATATATATAAATAAAAAAAAAGATTTCGGGACAGAAAGAACAAAATGCAAACACCACAGAACTGGCAGTAACAGTGTTAACCCTTGAAAACAAATTATTGTCAGGAAAGTTTCAACTTGTTCTGCTGTACACATGCCACACGTTACGCTGCAGTTGAAAATTAAAGTACGATATGGTTAATCTTGTAGAAAACAGGGAATCTACTTTAAAATCTATGTATTTTGTTTGAAAGATATGTCCAATCATTGGCGGAATATAATTTCATGCTGGTTTCAGGTTAATTAAAAATAACAAGCAATAAAAGTGTTGTCCTGTTGATGCTTTATCTCTGTATTTATTGTGATTTTGTCTCATAAACATTTATTCCAAATTCTTCTTATTTGGTTCACTCCAGATTGTAATTTTGCCCTGTTGAAAACACCTTCCCATGTGCTGGAGACATGGATATATTATGATTTTTGGAAAGTAGTAATCATCATATTTGAAGCGTCCATAGTTTTCAATACACAGTAAAGGTTTTTTCAGGACATTTATGGTTCTTTATTTTCCTGTTTCTAGTGAAAATGATGGTAATTCTAAGAGTTGGTTTAATGAAAGGACGTCGTCTAGGACATTGAAATTGGCTGAAGAAGCAAAGAAGTTTTATTATTTTAAAAGTACTTTTTAATTTATCTAAACTTCTGAGTCTTTGAGAAGACAAAAGCTTTGTATCCATATTGCTGTCTTATTGGTTTCCTTTCCTAGCATATATTTGACACTCTTCATCAAGAAGTAATCCCTGTAAAATAATTAAGATATTAACCTGTATCATCATTCGTTAAATATGGATTTATTACAAACAAGTGGCCATCAACTGGCAAAAGATATATATATTTACATGTTTCAGTAAAATTTTAAAACCACTATGAAGCTAAAATGAAGGATTGCAATAAATATCAAATGTTATCAAACCTAAGCTCTAATGTAATGATAAATCCAAATTAATAATCTCTGTAAACTCTATGTGCATTGTACCTTAACAATACTCCGTATCATAACGAATCCACCGAATCATAACGTGTCCCCGGAAGCATAAGCTTCTACAACATTGACAGACTTTAGATAAAAATCACAAACAATACACACATAAGTGCAGCAAATTTATTTAATAAATCATTAAACATCCTTCCCAAAACGTTGTTAAACTTTTTATTGGCTGCTTCAACCATATGGGGCCTTGTCAGTCACGAATTCAAGTGTTAGTCATATTTTACCCCCTTCAGTGTCGAGAAAAATCAATTTTCGTCATTATTCTTTGGCACTGTCGTATGCCTTGATCAATTACGCACTCACCCACATTCTCCAATTTCTTGAAAACGCATTGTGATTTAAGTAATTATGAAAATAATAGATCGACTTACCTGTTGAAGCGGCATGTTAGTATCCCCAGAATCGTAACCGGAAATTTCTCAAAACTTCAATGATGCATAACCGAGATGTTATGATTATGGAGATAGGTAACCGTGAGTTGATGCAAACAAGAAACCCCAGGATGTCGATTTTGTGGCAGGTGACGCGGACTCTTGGTACATTTTTGGATTTAGTGTTTTAATTTTGTTGCAGAATTATTGCATATACAGTCTATACTTGGATGTGCAATAAGCTTTGGCATTTTGATTCTGGTCCGAACTTTTGTAAATTTCTTGAAAATGTCAAGCATACATACTTTTTTTGAAATTTTGGCATGTAATCTTACAATGTACAATCGCACAAGTGTTTGGTAAAAAATGAAATTCTGAAAACTTACGATTCTAAAGGGTGGTTCCAATTTTGGTAATTTTCCTGAAAGTCTCAGAGACCTTTTTTCTTTTTTGATTTCTGCCTAGAAACAATACTAAAATAATTTGCTTCGTTTAGGACAAACATTTTGATCAATTTGATTTCAAAAATGTCGATTTGAATCTTGGTAAACTTCTTCAAAGTCTCAAAGACAACTTATTTTTTTATTTTAGAATTTTACCTAGCAATTTGTTTAGTTAAGGACGAACATTTTCACCACTTTCAACTCACACTAGCTGATAGCGGTAAACAAAAAGAGGCTCTCAAGAGCCTGTATCGATCACCTGGACCATACCTAAAATAGAGATATGAGTGACATTTCCCTTAGGGTCCAATTTAAACTATGCTTTTTGCTTGAAGTCACCTCGGATTCGATGCAGACATGTTAGACATAAATTTGTACTAGGCCATCCAAGGACTTTTGTGATCAAGTTTAATTCCAATGCATTGGATTATCGGTTCAAGTTCAAAGACATTATTTAAATCCAATGTAAACTATGTTCCCACTGGTGACAATTTTAAATGAGGAAGGGATCTGCAGGATATCATTTTTGTAGGGGACCAACTAAGGACCATTTTGACCAAGTCTGGCTATAATTGGACAGGCAGTTCCTGAGAAGATCTTCGAATGTTTTTCGTCAAAGGGTCAAATTCCAAGCTGGCGACCATCTAAAATTAGGTACGGGGCTGCCGGATACTTTTTTTGGAAGGGACCAGCTATATATATATTCCGCCTTTTAGCTGAGTTTTGGGAATTGTCGATTGACAAAAAAACGTCATCTCATCCTGCCCATCTCTTGGATGACACACAAAGACTTCTCAGTTTTTGTTTTGGTTTGTGTATTCTCGCTAGTTATTTACTTCATTTCATTTCATAGAGTAGAGTAGAGTAGACATTTAATATGGAACTTTGGATTTTTTCCCTCCAGGCTGCTCCAGCGAGATCCATCAATCACGGGGCCAAATGGGTAGGGACAGGAAATTTAAAAGCCAATCTCCAGTCTTGTACACCCTTCCGAGGAAGTAATATTTCGGCAGCGGTTTTCCAATTTTTAGATTCGGATTGCACTGACGAGATGTAAATTCATCGAAATGGGGCCTTATCTGCAACAGTGAAATTCAAATGTAGTGTTGCGTGTCACTCAAATTGTAGTGGTCAAATTCCTCAGTGGAAAGATGTTCTCGATGATATCACATCCTAAGACTTTAAGACTTCAGACGCATATATATGGGTCAATCTTCGCTCTCAATCTTCGCACAAACTTGCACCGTAACCATATCGAAAACAAAGATCAGTACCAGGCCACTGCAATCCATTTTAATACTCAGAATCACAACTGGCAAAATATGCAAGTCATCGCAATAGATCAAAATAGATCGTGGAATGTAAACCAGCGAAGATCCAAAGAAAGCTAGTGGAGTGATCGTTTAAAACCCAGTCTTACCATCAGGATTATAGATCAATAAATGCTAAGTTTAAAAATATAAATTTTTGCTATAAAGAATTATGAACAGACAACAACAATTTTTTTTACATCACTTTAATTGAGGTCACGCCTTCAGTCTCCGACATGTAGTTTACAGATTATATTAAGTTTTGTAGTGTAGTTTTTTGTAAATAGTTTAATAGTTTATTGTTTTATTATATTCTATGTTGTTTTGAGAAAGACTCGGATAGTTGAAATATAAACAGTATTTATACTCGTGCTATTCACATTGTTCAAAGTGAAAGTATATATATATATATATATATATATATAGTCAGTCAACGTGGAAACTTGTTCATCTCCCCGGATTTGCGAATATTTACGGTAATGCAGGGCCTAAAAATTAAAATAAAACGGTCTATCGTAGGAACCCAACGGGGTTAGAATTAGAGAAATGAATATCGAGGTTGCCTTCCCACCGAGGGATT
>MJUU01067273.1:0-12090 GCA_002080025.1 Modiolus philippinarum | reverse complement strand
GTCCGAACTGCCGTAAAAAGACAATGTAGGTGAAAAACCACCGGAGAAATGATAAACCACAAAAGTCCTGACTTGGTACAGGCGTTTCAAAAGATTGATTGATTGAGTAATTAGAGTTCAACGTCCAGTGAGAAAAATTCCAAATATATCGAGACAAGAACAAGTTAATCAATTAAAACATGTAAGTGAAAGAAAAAGGAAATAAAGGTTGAAGGGAAAACCGGGCAACGAATTTGATTGCCGGTGGAAAAAGTGAGAAATTGGTACAATTGTTCGCGGCCAGGCTTTCCGTATTATGAGCTGACTATCCCGCATAGACAGGAATTCCCATATCCATCACACGAGAAAACACTTGAAAACCGATTCAGGTGTCGGGTATTTCAAAAATCGGATTCCAATGTTGATGAATTCCCTTAAACTCTCAAAGACCAATTTTTAATTAAACCTCGATTTAGCGGGGTCGTAGGCGGTATATAGTTAACACGGTGTCCGTTTTTGTCATCCGTCCGTTCGTTATTCTGTCTGCCATGGGAGTACAAACTTTGTGGTGACAACTTATCTTAGACCACTGAAACTGTCACAAAATGTTCAGTGGATATTGACCGGGCATAAATATTCTATTTCCGGAATCAAATTTGGGAGTGGGTGATATTTGATCACAGTTTTTTTTTCCGTTGTAATTTGTAACAGTACTTTGTAATTCGTTTAAATTAAAGAAAGAATGTACACTCATTCGACTTTAAAGGGGTCTATATTCAAGTGTGAGTGAATTTGCTGAAATTCTAAATAAACAAGGAAAGAACATGTAGTAAATACACATGCGACAAGGTATCTATAAATACATGGTAAAACCAAACAATGAAACAACGTTTTTATTGTTGTTCTTCTTGGAAGCCATTCTGAGGCCTTAACAATGAGCTTTGGTCATACCTCGGAGTAATTTAAGACGGCCACTAATACCGATTTGATGGATGTCATTGTTTACAACGCTACATCCATGTATCCATGGATACGGGCTCGTAGACAAACATGAAATTAAATGGCATTTAGTCCTCCTACAATCACCTTTATCCGTAAAGGCTACTAGAAAACTAAACAACTAATGGACACTCATCGAGTCCGTTTATTAGATATTATGACAAAAATTGAACAAACCGCGATGCAAGTATAAAATTTTGCCCTTGAAACGACTGAAAAACTAAGGTTTTACAAAATCTTTTATTGGCCATTTCTTTTTAGATGACCGACCGAGTCTTTTAAAGTTGCTTCAGTTCTAAATATATCGTTTTTGTCAGCAAATCATCATAAGATGGCACAATTAACATTAACTGAATGTCTAAACAACTTCTAGGCATTGCAAAACCTACAAGAACTTCAAATCTCAAAATGGCGTCCAGTGTCCAGGAAAAGACATTTTCCCTTTAAATTAGAGATACTTTACACGAAATTGCTAATACTTTTGAACTAACTTGCAGTTTTCTACATTATTGTAAGCACTACTCAGAACAATCATATTGTCAATACAACTGACATTTGCACGTCCATAAACCTGTGCAAGGCAAACAGGATCTGTAGCATTTACTGTTTCCAGTGCAGTTTGATTTTTAGCACCCTCATTTCAAAAGTTTTTGACAAGATGCCTTAACAGAAAGTAGTGATGGTCATTTAGGTTAGAATGCTCTGCTATAATTGTTCATAACCCACCCCAAAATAACTACATCTGTATCGGAACAAGACTCAAAACAATCATATATATTGTCATTACAACTGACAATTGCATAAAACTGTGCAAGACAAACAAGGTCGGTTGCATTTACAATTTCCGGTGCGATTAGATTTGTTTTGCCACCACTTTTTTTTAAATTCCTTACAAGATGAAACAACAAAACGTAGGCTTGAATGCTCTGTTATCTTTGTTCATCATTCGGGCTAGGCAGCTCTTCGTTACAAGTAAGAGCTTGGCCCAAAACATGTCCACCTTGGTAAGTTGCCCTCTTGTTAGGTTTGATAAGGTCTTATTTTGTTGGAGGGATGGCATCAAATTATCTTTGTTTTCTGACAAACAACTCAAACGTGCATCATTTACTCCCAATGAAAAGGTTGCACGGTCAAAAACAATACAAACAAAAGCTTCAATTAATTCAGTATCAGCATCTGTCACTGAATGTGATATACTGGAATCCTACCATGCCGATTTCTTGCCTTTCCCTCGAAACGCAGAGACAGTATCGCAACCCGTAAAAGCGTGATACAAATGGAAACGGCTGTAGGAACTTCTAACGGTGCTGCAATGCCATGTATTGGTAGCCAATGGAAATCTTTATTTCGACCAAAACAAAACTTATCAACAGTTTCGGGAGGGTTTCATTACATCTGTATAAAGGTTTTTCATAACAGCAATTCATCACAGCGTGTTATTCGCTTACTGCTTCTTCATGCTTCTTCATGATTGCATGAAAACAAGTGGTTGGTATACACGTCAGTGTCAGATAGGACATCCTAACCCTGTATAACATACACCTGCCTGTTTGCACCAATGGTGATGGTAAGTTCACAAATGAATAGCTCAGTTTTGTTATCATTGTTCCCAAGAAAACTACTCCAAACATTCAGTGTTCCACTAGTATCGACTATTAAATATATACTATTAGAAATTTGTTTTGCGAGTATGGAATTCTCAGCTTGTATTTAAGCGAGTGCGATAGCACGAGATGCAATACGAGCTGAGAAATCCATCCGAGCAAAACAAATTGCTAATAGTGTTTTTATCGCCAATTCTGTTATTGATATATACCAGATATACGTTTTTCCAAAACCGAAATATTCTTTGGCTAATAATATCATTTTTAGTTAAATATAGCACTTTCTTTCTGGGGATTATTTTTGTCACGAAACGTCACGCGACGTGATATTAATACGCGTTTGCTAACGTTCCATAGAGATTGACGATAACATGTTCGTATCGGCGCAGTTCAGTGATAATAGAATTATCGTTGTTGGGGGACAATTGAAAATGTAGCAAATTTGCGATAAAGGATCTTATTCTTCTTCTCTAGTTTCCCCTTTTCAAACTACCTTATACTTAAACTTCAATCACTGCCTTTTATCCTTTGGTGTCTACTTTAAGATGAAGTGATGAATGGTAGAATGACATCTTGGGGTTGTTTCTAGTTCACCATGGCTTGGGACTCTATAATCAAAGCATCGGACACTGGATCACAAGTATGCATGTTAACTTTTGATTCTAAAACATTAATGAATTGAAATTAAACCCATATGTAGAGATTACCATCATGTGATAAAGATTACGGGAAAATTCTTCAATATCAAACTGTCTACTCTGGCAAGAAATGAAGAGTCTTGAAAACAGATTGCAGCCATTTTTTTATATTTTCAAGCATCCTTTTTGCGGACCCAGTATTCGATTTTGATATTCTGTTGAACAAAGGAAAATTGTTTATTTAATTGAATCATTAAAGTCTGGCTTTTCTGTAGTGATTCTCTAAAGAAATCCTTTGTACTATTTGAGTCCAATTCTATCAAGTTATCTGTCCTAGCAATCTCTGAATCCTCTGAGTCAAGCTTTTAAAGGTCTATTGGCACATATAAATGGATTGTCGAAATCACTTACCGTTCCAAAGTCTTTCAACCTCTCCACAGAATGGTTTCTTTGATATAACTGTCCGTGTTGAGATGATATTTCCATCAAACGGTGAAAAAAGTGCATAAACCGTGATGGAGTAAGGTATTATTGGGCTGTATTTTCCTGGTCCGAGCATAAATTACAAATCCGATATAAATACAAAGGAGGTTTCTAGTTCCGCTGAATGAATCTGTTGTTCTGTGCTCGTTGGTGACTTTGCATGGAAATTCTACATAATGATCTTGGCAATAACAACATCTAAATTGCACAGGTTACTGTCTAATTGTGATTGTATATCAGGACCTTGCTCTATTATTCTGAACAATGAGACACTGAGGTACGTTGGTAAAAAAAATGCATTGAATTTAAACTTGTGCTCCTTCATGTGGGCTCTGACAAATCTGATGTACTTGCCATATAGAAGGTATCATCGTAACAACAATCCAATGCTATAGTAATCCCTTTTGGGATTCGAAGCCAGAGATGTTTTTTGATATTGCCTGCCTCCGAGGCAGGCAATATCAAAAAACATCTCTGGCTTCGAATCCCAAAAGGGATTAATGCTATAGCTGAACCGACATCTTTCTTCAAAAACGGAGAACATCTCTTCCTTTTGTGTAAGCTTGTAGGTCTTGGATTATAGCCAATAACATTTCTTTAAGCCTTGTTCAATGATGTGAGCGTCTTCACTATTTCGTGCAGTCTCATAAATTACTATCTCGGCTAATGCAATGTTTTCCTCGTTTGTTGACTTTTCTGATTTTTTTCTCAGATGATTTTCCTTTAATCTTCTGTCTTCTAGTTTTCTCGTTTTGCCTTCTCTCTCGACTTTGATTTATGTAGTCATGTGTTTGGTCCTTCGGCATTCTACTGTTGTTGTCTTGGGTGATACTTTATCAACGATCTTCAAGTGTTTTCTCGATGCCATCTCCGTCATCTTACCTTCAAATGCCTTTCCCGCGTCGGCAATCCTGTCAAATCAGGTACGACTTTATGGAGTAAAAGCAAAGGTGCAAACTATAAAGTATATAAAGTATGAATTATAGCTTCCTAATTAGGAGACTCTTAATTTGGGCTTACGTTCCTATGTGTCAAATGCAACGATTTACACCAGCGTGCCTTTTGTAGTGTAAGTTAACCCCTTCATTAATTACTGCGCATTCGCATGCGCTTCAATATGAATTAATAGTTTTTAACACGTTTTTGATATGTTTCTATATGTTTATTTGAAAATGTTTTACAAAAAGGGTATCTAAACGGAATCAAACTTTTTTAATGATAGAATAAAAATCGTTATGTTCCCTTGAATTTCGCGTATGCTCGGAAAAGATTTATTCAGATTGTTATATATTTACTACCTGTGAAATTCTGACGTTTCTTAAATTGAAAAGTCAGCCATATTGAAATTTGGGCGACTTTTTTGGGGGAAAAATTTTTTTTTTTCGTAGTCAGCGTGAATTATACACACGGGGGTCTTTATGCAAACTTTGGTGCTTGTATCGCTATTTGGGTGAGCCCACTAGTTGCAAAAATATTAAGCATAGTAGACTAATGAGATGTAGGAACTTTAAACAGGTGTTTATATTAAAAAAATGCCAAAGTTAGAAAGTATAATAAGTACCGATATGAGAAATTCTCTAAAGAACAAGAAGGTCAATATTGAAGACCAGTTTTATGGTGGAACTCTATCTAGCAATCCAACTAGTAATTACAAATTCTTAAATTTATGTTAGAAACATAAGCAATTATTGAAAATTGCATTTCAAAACCGTTAAGAACAGGAATCCTCAGGCTCACCCAACTCCCAAAACGCCTGACAATTGTTTTTTTTTTTTATTTTGTACATATAATTGATGTCGTTTCCGCTGTAATCAGTGTTTAATCAAAGAATCGTTGTGGATACAATAAAAATGGCTCATTTATTTTGGTAATAACGGCCACAGTGCACTACAGTGGCGAGACCTGGCAAGACGTACAGAATACCGATTGCTATAATATTTTGGACAAATCTGCTTACCATTGGTAACAATGGATACTTAAAATCCTTATGGTTAAAGCAAGAGAGAACAAGGGTCACGCTCTCAACATACAGCGTCCCATATTCATATCACCCCATGGTCACTATCAAATTCTGTATTGTTTTATCTCTAACTTTCATGGGAGTGAAAAATTATCGAACAGTAAGTAAGGAAGTGTTAAAAACCTGGTAAGCTAAAACTGGTATCAGTTTATAACCGGCCACTCATGGTCGACATGAGATGGTCTCACCTAAACTTCCTGTGGTAACACAGGAAAGCAATACCTGAATATGATCCGCTGTAGAATAACAGAAAGAATCATATGGATGGAAATTCTCTAGATTATTACCCTTATTGTGTAATGTAAGCTGCAAAGATACGGCACATTTTTTAATTTACTAAAACAGCCTTTGATTATATACTCAAACTATTAGCAATATTTAAATCAGAGACATTTAATCTCTCTTCAATTGAGCTTGACTATTGCAAAGGTATTAGAACCTTTGAATGAGCTTACCGCCGAAATAAAAGGGTAAATAGCTTGCATTGCAAAGTCAAAGTGGACCCCTAGATGCTTTATTTTGGGTCGTTTTAACCTGGAGATGGGGTGTTGTCTCCTTGACATTTACCCCCATTTCCTTTCTTTTTCATATTTGTTACACTGTGGAACATCGAAGATTAACATCAACACAACCATTAAGTATTTCCATTGTGATGTGTTTTCTCGTACATCCCTGTACGCTGGTCCTTCTGTAGATCCCTGTACGCTGGCAAATCATAGAAAGTAAGCAACACTATTTCATATAAGATAGAAGCCTAATCACATGTCTGTGAAGCAGAACTGTACCAAAAGGACGAACATCACATATCTTTCTTTCAAACGTCATTTACCATTCTATTTCATGTTACCTACCTTTACTTCAAGTAAGAGAAAATGACTAAAAAAAGCCACATCGATGTCCATACTTAGGTTTTATATTGAGATAGATATTGTCTGGAAATAATGAACTAGAGTATATGGAATTTGGGTGAGACATGTCGGACTAATACTGGGAGTTAAAACAACGTGCAAAAGTAGGAAGAGTATGTACAAGAATGGAAGCCTGGTGCCGAAACGAAAGTGTGAAAGTTTGTAATCGAGTTTATTTCTAGGATTTTGATTAAAAAGTTTTATACCAAATATCTATATATAGGATCTGTTGTTAAGGACGTTTGGCCGTTTTATTCTTGCATTTACAGACTAAAACTAAGGTAGGTTTAGAAAATAAGACAAAGTACTGTAACTTCAGTTTCTGTTACTTTAATGAACACCTCATTTTGCAAAATTCAAAATTCAAAATATTTCATCTTAAAAAGATTTAAATAAGTAGGCTACTGACATGCAAATATCAGTGTCAAAAATTGACCTTTATTTGGAGAGCCATAGAAATTTGAAATGACCTTCTCGGAGACTTTTATCCCAAATATTTGTTTAGCCTATTGTAGGTACTACCCTCTTGCATAGCTCTGCCCATAGCTGACTTTGGTTTTCCTTTTTAGATCCTATTGATTGTTCTCCATCTGCTTTCACACATACCCGGTATTTTGGTTTATGAATTTCCAAATGTTTTGATTTGATCTGCACTGAAGAGATATAAGTTGTAGAAATGTGCAGAAACTAAATTCACAGTAACTTCGGTATTTTGTTATTAAGTTTTATAGATTTCTGTATGTAAAGCAATTTAACCAGTAGAGTTACGAAACAATTGCGATAGGTTTATGGCTAAAGTCGGGGATAACCTATAGTAGTGAAAAAAGTATACGGTGGAATAACAAACACTTATTCACGAAAGAAAGTGATGCACCAACAGTCCAATCTGAAGCAGATATATTGAGAAATTTAATCCGTACCTATATTATGCCGTGTATTGGGGTTGTTTGTTTCTCATGTTCATTTCTCCAATACACCGATGTTAATCTCGTTATGTCGGGAACTTAGCTCACTTCTGATCTTACTTCTGTGTAGGGAATCTAGCTCTTAGTTTGCGTAGCTCATTTTAGGTGTTTCTTGAGCTCGCCCGGACTCGGCATGTTGGGACCTTAAATGGAACAAAATTATCTGTACATGATTTATTGTCCGCAATACATTTTTTTTCTTTTCAATTATTTACATAAAATTGATCGAAATAAAGAAATACAATAATATACATTTATCACCCCAAATTAACCTAAAAACAATTATCAAAAACCCGTATTATATCCCGTACCAACTTTTGAGCAGCGTATTGGTTTTAAATTTAATTCTAAAATTCACGTAAATTGTGAACATTTATTTTAATTTATTTACAATCTGAGTGTCGTTTTCTGATCAAAAATGAATAATAGATTTAAGGTTTAAAATTTAAAAACAATATAAATTTAACTTGTCAATTTCAAAATTCACAAACGAAATCCTTTCCTATTAACTTCAACAAAATTTTAACTTTTAAATACCGAAATATTTACTAACCTTAAATGGAACAAAATTATCTGTACATGATTTATTGTCCGCAATACATTTTTGAAGACAACAAATCATGCACACGTTTATATACCCTTTGCCCATTAAGGTAGACGCTTAATTAATTTTACTCCCTAAATTCAATTTCCTACTCAATTTTGGTTTAACAAAAGATTGTGTCCTAAAGTTTAAAGTTAGCTTGTATGATTTAACACCTATGTAAGTTTCAAGTTTATTTTGCAATTAACATTTTCAGAAAAGTGTCTATCTAACCTTGTCAACAGCTGTTTTAAATAGATTTATTTATAACTTTAAAAGAAAAACTGTTTATTTAGCAATTTGGATAATTTTACCTTATGTTCAATTTGTTTTGTCACACGTTTATTATTAATTGTATGTAAGATTTAGAGTATAAAGTTATTTAATTTACTTATGATGTAATTTTCACATACATTCTCAGGCTTATTTATTCATTAATATATTTATTTCTACGTTTATTTATTTTCAATCTTAAGACTTTAACATTTTTATTAAGAAAATTCTTTTTATTCCGTATATAAAATTTAGACAATTTTCCAACCTTATATAACCCCGCTGCTTCAAAATTTTTGTCCCCAAAAATTGATTTAACACATAAATAATATTAAAGTACTATTGTCAATTATAAACGTCCAAATGTCACCATCACACGTCAGTCCTCGGATCAGGTCGTTTTTCTTCACTGTATCGCAAGTAGTCTCTTTTGTCGTCGTTTCCAATCGATGTTATATCGTTGTCAGGCATCGGATCACGTCTTTTTTTTTAATTTATCGCAATTAGTCTCTTCTGTTTTCATTTTCAACTGATGTTATAAATCACTGAGTCATTGTTTGATTTAAACGTATTTATATTGTTCTTCTTTGTTAATCAACAATGAAGTATTACATTAAAAAAATTTACGTCTGCACTACTGAAGCTTTTCCATATTGACATCTGTTGCACATGTGTCGTGTCAGTTTAAAGTCCACAAATTTTCTGTTAATCTTTGTTATAGTCCTTGCGAATTCTGTATGTTAGTCTTTGTCCTACACTTGCGATGTCTTGATTTTCCACCTTTCTACGTCTCAGAGTCCTTTCCATAAACCCGTTGCCTCTCCATCATTCAGGGTATATGAAATGAAAATAAACGGTTATTTATTGCACAAATATATACAATTATACTATATACAGATTGTGTATTTAAGTTTTACTATAGTAAATTACTCTTGTTCTTTGTTGTTTTGTAAGCCAATAATAACGATTTTTTTTTAACATTGAAACAAAAATAATACCAAACATTTCCTAAATCAAGAATCGGGTGGGACTGCAGCTCACCATCTTGTTTGTTAAATTCGAATGGATAATTTTGTTTTGTTCGTGAATATCACAGGAGATCACAAAGAAATTTATAAATACATTCTCACATTTATTATATTCACTTTTTTTGCATTATTTCTTCCTATATGTAATTATTTATTTTCAAGATATATTTGCAATAATTTCTATTAGACAAGAATATAATATGAGACAAATATCGACCGAATAAGTGATAAAGTCCACGATATGCAGTTCAGTATCACTGTTGTTTTGTTTTCGACTTACTTCACATGCCTCCTATTATTGATAAATACATGGTAATGATTACACCTTGTTTAGTTATTTATTTTCAGACTTACTTATTCATATTTAGTATATACATTTTATTACTTAAACTAACGCGCATTTATTACTTTTATCTATTAAAGCCTCATTTTAAACATTAATTTTCAGTGTTTCACCTGTGAACCTTGACTTATCGACTGAGAACATTTTAAAGTATTATTATTATTATTATTATTATTATTATTATTATTATTATATTTTAAGTTTGTATTAAACATTTAAACATGTAACCTGATATAAATGAGCTTGCAAAAACATGTCAAATTTATCCAGGAAAGATATTTATGTGTTCAAAACAAGATAACCACTAGTTTCATTTTGCCTATTTAGTAAGTCAAAGTTATTTATACAAATTTTAATATGCTGCTAGCAAGCGCGTCCAAGCACAGTAGCCTATAATTATGTGTCATTTGTGTTGGTCAGTTTATCTGAATTCCCCCGTCTTGCGGGTGAATTAAATAGTTCGTCGTTGTACATGTTATAAATATCCATATTTGCTTAATTCTAACGTTATCATGCTTTTCAGCGCCATTCCCATTCTCTTGTGATACAACGTCTCGCCAAAAGAAGGGCTGGAAGTTCTATTATTAACTGAAAACATATATTCGATATCATACATTTCCAAGTTTTATATTATAACAATCACAATAATGATCATGTTCAAATCATAATAATTATCTCTGATCTTATGTTCTTTTTAAGATTTTGCACGTGTTGTTAATGAAGTGTATACAAGGTTACTATTTATTCTTTTTTTCTTTTTTTTTTGTTTACCAGTTTGAAAAAAATGATTAATGTTATTCTGTTCAAACCATTTTCTTGTATCATGTGTTATATTCTTTTATTACCACGACCATATGTTCGTTTAATTTCATATCATACCATTTATTTTTATATAGCTTTATTATGTTAATTTCGATGCTTAGTCTGTGATTTGAGTACATGTTAATCCATGATACAGCTCATATTCTTAAGTATTTGACCAACGTATATACGATTTTTTTTATTTGAATTTGGAATAGAGATGACTGACAAGTCTAAATCACGGTAGCTGCCAGGCCTTAGCAACTGAGCACTAATTTTAAGAAATCTTAAAATTCTTATGATTACGACATGACAATTCGGTCTCAAGGTCTAAAGATGCGCATTTACTAATTATGATGTTATAATAAGATCACTTAAGAAAGCTTATCACATTTCCGATTTACTTGTCTCGCACAGATTTTCTTTCTTACTATCCATTCATTTACTTTTGTGTTTGCTTAATAAATAAACTGTTTGGTCTCTTTCTTTTTGTTCCCGCTTTTGTATATTTTGTATAAAAATCTACCAAAAGACCTTCTCCAATATTTTCTTCGGGTTCCCAAGTTGTCTTTTTATACCCAACCCATTTTACTTTGTAGTGATTTTTGCCATTAATTCTTTTCTTTGCTACTAATTTTTCTACTTGAAATTCATTTTCAGTCTCATTTTTCTCATTATTTTCATTTTGCTCAACATTTAATATTGCTCATTTACTTCATTTTGATCATTTATTTGATTCTGTTCAACATTATCAGTTTGCTCAGTATTATTTTTATTATTCTCAATGTCATTTTGCGTATTTTGACTTCTCTGTGGTAATCTATGATTTCTTGGGTCATGATATGGTTTCAACCGATTAGTATGGATTCTGGATTTTACAATTTTATGGTCGGAACATCTTCGCAGTTTACAAGTATTGTTTTGTCTAACATTTATAATGTAAAAAGGACCATCCCATTTGGGATGTAGTTTAGGCGAAAGTCCTTTTGGAACTTTCATTGACTGTAATAAAACATAATCACCATTTCTAAATTTTGGAGCTTCAGCTTTTTGATCATACCTAGTTTTAGATTTATCTTGGGATTTTTCTACAGATGATTTCGCAATATCTTTAACAACTTTTAGTCTTTCTATTAAAGTTTCAATGTGCTCTTTAGCAGTTTTACCAATGCCATCAACAGGTTGTACTGAAATATCAAAGGGTAAGTTCAATTCCTTGCCGAACAACATGTGAAATGGAGAATAACCCGTTGACTCGGTATTTGTAGACATACGTAATGCCATCATAACACTTGGTATTAGTTTGTGCCAATTTGATTGATCTTTTTCAACTTTTGTACGTAAAGTTTGTGCAATTGTACGATTCATCCTTTCACAGGCTGAATTGGTCTGGGGATGATATGAACTTGTTGTGTACCTTTTAACTTCAAATAATTCGCACAGTGCTTGTATTAATTTACTGACAA